>APFE031662656.1:508-42807 GCA_000404065.3 Pinus taeda | reverse complement strand
TGGAAAAGCTCATGTCTTTTTCTCTCATTTTCTTCATCAATAGTAGATTGTGCGGAATTACTAGTAGATGCTTCAGAATTCTTACCTCTTATACCTGTGGCTGCAATGGTTGTTTCATCTCCCAAGTCTGACCCCAAATATTTCTGAATAGTTGCAGCAGTGTTCTTCTTATTTCCCTCGAACTTCTTAGGTCTTAGCTCTGGATGTAGAATCCAACAATGCTCATCATCATGCCCATCCTTTTTACAGTGAGTGCATGAAGCTTTGCTTTTTTGTGCAGTTTTAGCCTTCCTTTCTTTCCATTTCTGCTTTCTTTTCTCCTTATTCTTGGTTGCAGTGGGTTGGGATGATCCCCCAACTTCTGGATTTCCATTGTTTCCTCTAGCTTCTAGATGAATAGCTTGTACAGATACCCCATTTATACTAGTGGGATTAAACACGAGGATAGTGTGCCTCATGTAGTTTTGTAGACCACCAATGTACTTCAACATAGTCTTAGGTGAGTCTAATGAGATTCCTAGAATCAATGTTCTCTTTCTAAATTCTTGAGTGTACCCTTGCATAGTTTGCCCTTTCAACTGTCGAAGAGTTTGCCAACTCATCATGGTTTGCTGCAGGTAGGTTGGGTAGAACTGCTTTTTGATTGCAGAAACAAATTCACTCTAGTCAAATATAGTCTTACCATGTCTTTTCATGTCAACTTGGGTCCTTTCTTCCCACCAAACCAAGGTAGTGCCTCCAAGGCGTACGCTTGCCAGCTGAATCTTGCTTTTGTCTGAATTGATATTCTGCACTCTGCAATAAAAATCAATTTGTATAATCCAATTATCCAGCTTTTATGCATTCAACTCTCCATCATATATAGGTAAATCGAATTTAACATCTAGTTTGATCAAAGATGTTTTATTTTTAGGGCTATCAAGAGGTGTGAGAAAGCTTTCCTCTTTCCCTTTTCCTTTTGAGTGGTCATGGGAATGTGACTCATCTTCTCCTTTGTCTTGCTTAGAGCCCGATGAATCTTCATCCTTATGTTTTCTAAAGTCCCTATACATTTCTTCTATCGTGGACTTTATGGCTAGGAAACTATCTATGAATTGAGGGTCTGGCCCCATAGAACCTTCCTCTGACATTGTCTTCCGAGGATGGACTCTCCCAATTTCAGGATTAGTTTCGACCAACTCTCCTTCTCTTAATTTGAGCTTTGATCTAGTTAGCATTCAACAACTAAACCAACACAAGCTTGTCTAACCTTAATAGCCTAAATCTCTGATACGACTTGATCTGAAAATCACTCATGAGTGACCTCAGTTAGTTAATTAATGAATGAAGGTATTACAGACTCATGTGCTAGTGTGTGTCTATGTTATTTTAGGCAACAGATCGATCACATTGCAAAATACACAGACACTGGAAGAATGGAAAACAGTAAGAGAAACACAGTAAGCAAATGCAAGAACACAACGGATTTAATAAGGAGTTCAAACTATTCTCCAGGGCTATGTCTCCAGTCCAACTTTCAGTGGTGGCCTTCCTTTATTGTGTCTTTAAAATAGATATTTACAATGAGGAGCTCAATTTGAGTCTCTTGAAATAGATAATGCTTGGTAGGGTGGTTCTTGGATTCGCTAAGCCACTAGAGTGCACAGACTCTTTCCCTTTCCAAGTCTTGACCTCTCTAGTCTTTAATGGGAGGAGTCCAATGTGGTGCTCAATTCCTAACAGATCCTCACAGGGATTTGCTTGAACCTCTCAAGCCTTTTGTTTGCTCGATGCTGCCTTAGGTCAACTCGGCTCTCTGTTTCCCACTTCTTGCTTTACTATCCTTTCTTTGCTCTCGCTCTCTCTCTCTTCGCTTCCTCTGTTCTCTCTTCGTGTTCTGTTCTCTGTTTGCTCATGGCTTAAAGCCAATCTATCCTTGACTGTTTGATTCCTCTTATGCCCCTTCGTTTCGCCTGCTGCTATTTGTTTGGATTTCCCTGGCTCTGTGTCATTGCCATCATCCACAGGGAAGTGGCCACTTGTCCTCTCATGAATTGCGCTAGCTCTTCCTCGACGATTCAATAATTCAGTTACATTGTGGAATGACTCATCTCTCAACTCAGTGGTCAAATCAAACTTCAGATTTTTACAAGCCAGGACTTAATTCCCCTACCAAATATGGTTTTCCCATCGGGCGCAATCTCCGCCATCAGATCTGGAGTTCCCAGATCCCACGTGTTCGCTCATTCCATGCGGTTGACTTGCTCGACCGTTAGCGCGTGATGAGAGGCAGTTTTCTCTGTCATCCACCAGACACATGTCATGCGCTGAATGGAATCGCTCGTTTTCAGCCAAATCCGCTTACCGCCCAAAGATGCCCTCGATATACCATCGATTTTGGAGTGTGGGACCCGCCTTTTGCCTTAGTGCTTTCCCCACGATTTCTCAGCTTCCCATGCGATCGAGCACTCGGGGCCTTTCCTTTTCGAGGGGTTTTGCCCAAGCGCTAATCGAGCATCAGAAATGGCCTCCATTTCCCGATCCAAGCTTCCCAACTGCCAGTTTTTCCTCCTGCACGGTCTCCATGGGCCTCGATCAGCGTGCTTTAACCGAGGTCCTCGTCGTTCCTTGCTAGCTGCACACTGCCACTGTCCAGAGGTCTTCCTAATTGCTCTTTGTTCATAAATTTTTGAGGTTTGTCCTGATTTGATACAGTCATGGTACTTTGATAATTTTTCATGGATTTGATTTGGATCAATTGCATATGGTATTGTGTGCATGATTGGATATGTAGTGTTGTGTACAAATGATGCTATGTACATTTTGGATATGCAGTGTTAATTACAGGTGGTGTTGCATGCATGTTGTACATATGGTTTTGTGTGCATGTGGTGTTGTATAAATGTTGTACAAGTGGCGTTGTGTGCAGGTGGTGTTGTGTACATGTCGTGTGTGTGACGGTGTGTGCAGGTGGTGTTGTGTACATGTCATGTGTGTGGCATTGTGTACATGTGGTGTCACGTACGTGACATGCGTGTGGCATTGTGTACATATGGTATTGTGTACACGTTGTATAATGGTGCAATGTACATGAGGCAAAAATAAGGCAAAACTAAAACTAAAACTGAATCTGAAACTAAAACTGGCAATTAACTATCTATGTATCTGTTCCTTGTAGTCACAAGCATCTAGCATTTTCTTGAGGAGAGTTGGCTAGCCAACCTTCGACTTTAGTTGTCCTGCGAAAATGGAATCGGCAAGTGTTGGTGCCATCTTCTCGACAGAGTTAACGATACATTTAAGAATCATGCACTAATTGTGTGGTTTTACCAAGTACGTCTAGTAAGAATCCCAATTCAACTTGGTTAACCTTTTGATGGACTCTGCTCTTTCTTAAGCCTTTTGCCTCCAGCTTGTCTGTAGACGTTGTACATTTGGTAGAAATCTTGGAGTGGTCTTTGATATTTACATACCACCTTAAGAATATCTCTAATAAATACCACGGGTTTTTAGAGCTCAGGTTTTGCCTTTAGCCTTTAGCACTTTTTCCTACACTTTTCCGGGTTTACAGATGACTGAGTGATCTAAGGCTTTCCTTCTTGAGGGGTTTTGCCCAGCTAAGCGCTAATCGCGCATCGGAAACTGCCTCCATTTCTCGATTCGGGCTTCCCTGGTGCTATTTCTCGCCTCTCGCACGATTTTTGTTAGAGAGTATAAACCTTAAAATTTGTGGAAAGAACGACTCCATGAGTTCTTGGTTCTGAGTTTTAAATTTTCTGTTCGTTATGTCAGCACTATCCAATGCCCATTTGACCATGTCCATGTATGGAAGAATTTTGGGCCTCGCCAGTATCCAGTGCAAGAACAAACATGCTAGTTCAACAATCGACACCTCAGACGACCCGCGTGAATTTGAAGACACTGTAACCTCCATTACTCTGGGGTTTTCTTCCTCAAGTAGGTTCTGCATGCTTTCCCAAGTAGTAACACCGACATATCTATTATAGGTGGTGTCTATGTACAAGGGCGTCATTTCATTGTCTTCAGAACTTGGAGCTTTTCCCTTCTTTCCCATAATATTCTAAACACTGCTATGTACCTCTCTGCTTTTTGCTCCTGCAATTTACAAACAAGTAGTAATAAGAAGTAAGGTGATGGGAAAGCTTTAAATGCCGAAATCATATATCACCATACGTGAAATGGCCCTTCGATCAAATCAAAACCATATTTCATTAATGATTACCAACTAACTCATTAAATTGACATTAATGCGCATAACTGGGCATCGGTTTATGGAAAAAAAAATTTCGAATGACGAGCCCTGAAGATCTGCAATAAGGCGATTTTGCGATTCGCTTCACAATATTGCAGATCGCAATATCACTAATCCGTTGTGTGTGGCCATCATCCATTACCATGTGTTTTCTGCGAAATGCGATTTGCGAGACGCGCCATCGCATAATGGAGGTTTGAGGCATTTCATGTTTAAGCATGCAATGCGATGAGTGTCTTCAGTGCGTGATTTCGCATCGTGATTTTGCAATCTTAGGATTCTATTTGTAGGATGGCATCCATTACCTTTCTACGATGCGACGCTCTTTATTAAGAGAATGGTTTTGTTTGAACTTATTATAAAACTTAAGTCTTTTTTTATTTTTCGGGTATTGTCCTAAGTTTATGATAGTAAGATTTATTTAAAAAAAATGAATACAAGCACTAATTTATTTATTTATTTATTTAATTTTTGGATAAAGGGTCTCCACTTATTTAGTATTAGTAATAAAACTAAATAAGAGGGGGGTTATTGCTGGCCACAACAATTGGCGATTCACTTGGAAGAACTAGTTATCTTTGTTTTTCTTTTGATTTTCTAAACTTCCAAAATAGAAAACTTTTCCACCAAATCAAACTTTATTATAGAAAGATAAAGTACATCATGCTTTCAGCTGTCAATGATAGTTTGTTTCTTCTATGTTAACTTTGATTTTTTACTTCCTAGAGCTAGTCATTGTATTTACATCAGCCACTACTTGGTTTGTAAAGATATAACAAAGTTCTCTCTGTAAATCAATTTTAAATATGCTCATTTATCGTAGGTAGTGCCTCTGCTGCCAGTGGGCATTTATAGCCTCGACAGGGTTACCTTTTACCCAGCAATGATCCTGTATCCTACTTGGAGAAGTATACAATTTTCAAAGGGAAATCCATATCCACACTCATTGCTTTTATTTTCTTTTAATTCTTAAAGAACAATGACTTGGTTTGGTAGCCAAAGTATGACAATGCCACTCACTTGATTTATAACTTTGCTGAACAAGCTGGCTCGTGATGAGACCCCTTGTCTTTTGATTGCAACAATCTTGAGTCATTTCCCTATTGTGGTATGCAGTTTTGGCAAAGTCAGCAAGCTATAATATCTTATGATCATGATAGGTCGGCTTATGATGAGACCTCTTATTCTTTAAGTTAAAGTGTATCGTTGGATTATTCCTTGAAGCTCGTAATTCTCTACGTGGGGAGGAAGTCCTTGTTTCCTTAAGAATAGCTCTGGACGACAATTGTAGAGTTTTTTGGACGAAGCTTTTCTACAGAGAATCTTTGTTTTGTTTTTGATACCTTTAATTTGACTACTATAAATCAAATTCCCACTAAAGGTATTTTTTATCAAAATTTATAAGGTTGAAACTAGTATCATGTTCAGGTTTATACTCTTTGACTGTACCTTTCAATAATAATGACCAATTTTCTAAATCAGTTATATTTATACACGCTAAAAAACAAAATCTAAAAGAAATACTTATCTTTTTTCGTGAATTCCAAATGCAGCTATTTACAACTGGTTTTATTATCAAAAATAAAGGAAAGACTAATTTACAAAAAATAGAAGATTGATCTCCTACGGAAAGTATTTTTTGAGGATATGCCCGTTAACAGGTAAAGATTCTCTTTTTCTTGTTAGATCCTGTAACATAAAAGTAGATGGACCTATCATTTCTGCAATTTGGAAAGGGCCAAGCCACATTCATTGGAATTTCGTATGTTTTCCCTTTTCTTCATGAGCCTTATCCCATTTCAAAACTAAATCTCCAATTTGAAATTCCTTTCTGGATATCATGTTTGAATCAAAAGAAGCTTTTACTAATGCTTGGTAATGAGCATGAGTTATTTTAGCCTGTTCTCGTTGCTCTTCTAGCTTAAGGATTTGCAGCTTCCTTAATTGTAAGGAAGAAGTTGGTGTTTCGTCAATAAATGGAACTAAGGCCAAAGAGGGAATCACTAGATGAGTTGGAAGGACCACTTCTTTCCCATAAACTGAATTAAAGGGAGAAGTGCCAATGGAGGCTTTCTACATTATTCGCTCTACCCATAGAGCATATATTAAAGATTTGTGCCAATTCTTATGATTTTGATCGATGGTTCACTTAATAATTCTGATTAAGTTTTTATTTGTTGATTCAGCGAATCCATTCCCCTGTGGGTAATCATTTTCAGAGTATTTAAGTTTAAAACCTCTTTTCAGTGCAAATTCAGTCATAGCATTGCCAAAGAAATAGGATGTATTATCAAACATTAAATCAGAGAGTAAACCAAACCTAGTGATTATGAACTGATCTATGAAATCAATGATGTGTTCAGCGTTAGCTGCCTTGAGAGAAACTGCTTCTACCCATTTAGTGAAATACCTGTGAGGATATACCTATGCTGTTTAGAAGAGTGAGGAACGATCTCACCTATTATATCCAATCCCCATTAATCAAAAGGTTGATCGATATTGACTGGTTGCAAAGGCAATGATGGTTTCTTTTGTCTTCCTGCAGCAGTTTGACAAACTTGACATTTCCTTACGTAGCTATATGCATCTTTGAATAGTGTAGGCCAATAATAGCCTACACGCAGGATTTTATGTGTTGTAGCATCTCCAGCATAATGTCCACCTACTGGTCCATCATGGAGTTCCTGCAACACCTTTTCAGCTTCAGATTTTTCAAGACATCTAAGGAGGATAGAATCATAATTCATCCTAAAATGTACACAGTTCACGAGCTGATATTGCTTAGCCTTCAATCTTAGAGCTCTTTTCTTTGTATAGTCTAGGTTTGAAGGAGCGTATCCGTTCTTTGGATAAAATATGATATCAGCATATAATGATTCAATATCGTTTAGGCTTACCTCATACATTTGTACTTCTGTAGATGGTATTTTGGAAATAAGCAATGCTCCAGCCACCATTTTGCAAAAGCCTTGACCTTTTACAATATCTTCTGGTTTAATTTCAGCGTCGTATTCTTGTAAGGAAGTAACCCAATTAGCTCTTTTCTCACCCGCTTCTTTCTGTACTAAGAGATTTCTTACCGCTGGAAACGGTACTATGATTTTTGTATGGGTTTTAAGCAGAAAGGGTCTGAAATGTTTGATTCCTTTAAAAACAACATAAGCTTGTTTCTCTCTGTCTGAGTAATTTAATTCAGCCCCTTGTAGATTTGAACTGAAAAAGGCAATTGGGGCTTCCACCTTGTCTTGATTTGCTTGAGTGAGTATCGCAGCATATGATCTATTAGAGGCAACTGTATACAAAATGAAAGGATCGGAAAAATTTGGATTTTCTAAAGATGGAGCATTTACGATCGCTTGTTTAATCAGATTGAATGCTTCATATTCGTCTTGGCCCCATTTGAAGAATGAATTATTTTTAATCATTGCTTGTAAGGGAGATACAATTCTTGAAAAGTCGGGAACAAATCTCTTTATGAAATTAATCTGGCCAAGGAAGGATTGCATAGCTTTCTTGTTGTGAGGCAAGGGTATTTCGGAAATCTCCTTGATTCTGTCGGGATCAATATGGATTCCAGATTTTGACACTATAAATCCAAGAAGTTTTCCTTCACTTAATGCAAAAAAGGACTTTTTTGGATTAAATGAAATTCCATACCTTTGGCAACGTTGGAAGATCTGTTTTAAATCTCTAAGATGATTACCTCGTTTTGTTGAATATACAGTTATATCATCCAAGTAGATTACTACTGATTTGTTTACTAATCCCTTAAATGTCATGTCCATGGCCCTTTGAAATGTGGCGCCAGCATTGATCAGACTGAAAGGAATCTTTTGATATGCGTAAGTACCCCATTTGGTTCTAAATGTCGTCTTTAATTGATCATCGGGATGGACCAAGACTTGGTTGTAGCCAGAGAAACCAACCAAGAAGGACATTAATTCTAATCCTGCAATCGCTTGTAATATTTGCTCCATAGGAGGCAAAGGAAAATTATCTTTTTGGCAGGCTTTATTAAGATTTCGAAAGTCAATGAAAATTCTAATGTCTCCATTTTTCTTTCTTACGAGAATCATATTGGAAACCTATTTAGAATGTCGAACGGGAAAAGTGATTTTAGCTTTCAATAATTTATTGATTTCAGATTTGATTTGGTTCTCTAGATTAGGATGGATCTTTCTTAGCTTTTGTTGGATAGGTTTTTCGTCGTTTATCATTC
The DNA here is from genome assembly GCA_000404065.3 of Pinus taeda. NCBI lineage: Eukaryota > Viridiplantae > Streptophyta > Pinopsida > Pinales > Pinaceae > Pinus > Pinus taeda. Next base: position 34,336 of record APFE031662656.1, on the reverse strand, counting down.
AAATAGTATGTTGAATGATAGAAGTGTCGTAAGTGTTAAGTTCATCATAGTTCCAAGCAAAGACACTTTTGTATTATTTTAGGAGACGAATGTATGCCAATCTTTCTTCAGGATCTAGGCCAAGACCTAGGTTGATATTCTGTGGCTTGGTATCAGTTCCTAGATTTACTAATTCATAGTTCAAAGTTGAACTTTGAATTTTTGAATTGGTAGAACTTTTGAATCGATCTTTCAAATCATATATGTCTTCCAATTTGACTACTGATTTTGGCATAGCATTATTAGTGCTATCCTGTTGCAATTGTTTGTCATGTTGGTCTTCACCAATTATCTGATTAGTGTAAGATCCTCTGATGTGAGGAAGCTTACAATATCAGGATCATCGTTGAAAATTCTCCAATTGGTAATGTTCTTAGGAATCAAGGGCCTAAAGATTAATTCGATTGAGAATCTGTCTGGGCTATAGTCTTCTAAGGAATGAGCTTGGAAGCTACATTTTCCAAGAGGTCAGCACTGGCATTTTGGAGTCTAGGAATTGATAAAATATTGAATACTATAAAATTTTCAGTCAAATCTTGAACTAAAGATTGATAATGCTTTAAATGACCTAATAGACAATGTATAGTATTTCGTACCTGTCTGATAACAATTTTAGAATCTCTGAAGACTTGTAGATACTTGATATCTAATCCGATTGCTTTATACTATCATTGGACTAAGGATTCGTATTTTGCAGTATTATTAGTGCAATCAAACTCGAGTCTACAAGTTAGCATAGTTTTGTTTCCCTCTGGACTGACTAATACGCATCCTGCTCCTGCTCCCTCGTTAGACTTAGAACCGTCAAAAAATAACTTCCAAAATAAAGATTTATTTATAGGACTATCTATAAAATTAACACATTTAGAACTATCTGTTTGAGAAAAAAATTTCTACTTGAGATAAAACAGGATGTTCTAAGTAAGGCGAAGTATGAGCATTAAAATTTCCTAAGAGAGAGTCAACATAATAGTTTCCAATTATATTGTTTTTGTATGTTATAGGTTCATTTTCTCCTTTCAATTCTGTTACTATGTATTTTTGATGTCTTTCTCGCTCAACCTTTATCTAATTTGGTTTACCATTGTAAGGGAGCCACATATGCGACCAGTCAGTTGCAAAGTATCCATGAAGCTTTTCAGACCAATCTCTACTAAGAATTAGGCCATAAAATTCTGGAATGTCTACAACTAAAATATCAATAACTTGGCGTACCTTTGGGTTAGATGACAACCTTATGGCAACCTGATTTAGTTCACCGATCACTTCGACCTGCGATCGATCTAGTTGAACTATGCGTACTATGGATTTTTGAGGTTGGACATTCAACTTTGCCCATATTGATTTAGGTAAGATATTAGATGAAGCTCTTGAATCTACTAAACAATTATGCAAATTTTTGTTGAAAACTTCATAAGTAAGAAGAAATGGGGGAGTCTGAGATCTTGACCTTCCTCCAATTAGACCGATATCATTTGGATCAACTCTAGTAGTCACATTAGTTGGAGGCCTTCCCATCTCATGAGAAGCTTGCGAGATTACAGCAGCAGGCAGAGGTGCAATAGGTATTGCATGCAACTCTTTCAAAAGTAGCTTTTGTTGATGTTTTAACTTGCTCAATTCATAAAAAGTAATGTTAGACCTAGTCTTCTTCATGTCTTCTATGATATTATACTCCATCTCATCAAAAAAAATCAATGTTTTAGATGGAGTTGGTGAATCTGTTTGGACTGGGCTTGTTTGAGTCGCTTTGGGTGACGTTTTCTTACATGCGACTTTATCCTTAGACATTGAGCTTGCTCCCTTCGGCTTAGGAGTAGGTTCTGGAGGATCGAGTTGATTTCTACTTCTAGTAGTGACTGGTGATGCCTCTTGATCCTCTTCTTCTGGGAGGATGAAATCCCACATACCCTGTACTTCTACAACTTCTTCTTCATCAGCAGGCTCTTCGTTAGAAACTTCCTCTTCTTCTTCTTCTAATTCAGCATTTGTGATAGCATTGGGAGGCTCTGAATCAGTCAAAGGATTTATTCTATAAAGCTTGTAAGGCTTTTTAGAAGAATTCACTACTACTTGTTTCTTAATGTCAACCATTTCATTAGACATGGTTTTCAAAACTTTCTATAATCCTTCTAAATCAAATGGGTCTTTCCATTGTTTTTTCTTTGGATTTTCTTTAAAAGTAACCTTCTTATATTTTTTTTCATCAACGATGTTTTTATTTTCTAAGGCTATGATACATTTCTCTACTGCTATTTCTTCCTTCATATTGTCAGCTAAAGTTGTTTAGTTAACCCTATCAACGAAGATTGTTATGTTTGATGATAGAGTAGATATGTACCATTCACTTCTAACTTCTTCGCTAGGCTTGGAAGCGGTAGGAATTTTGTTCAAAAGTTTATTGAAACATGAGTTAAAATCTTTGATAGGTTCCCTTGATTCAGCCCTAAGATTAGACAAGTCATTAATCAATGTCGCAGTAGACCTATCATCACCGAACTTAGTCAATAATTGTTCTTGAAAAATATCCCAACTCGTGATAGATCCGGATGGTAATGAGAAATATCATGATCCGGCTGCTCCTTGCAAAGTGTAAGGAAAGAGCCGAACAACAACGTCTTCATTAGTAACTCCATTGAGATTTATAGATAACATAAAGTTGTTTATATGTTCTTCTGCAAGCATTCTTGTTTCAAGATTAAACTTAGGCAGCCATTTTTCAGGATGAGCCGGTATTTGACTCAAGGGCGCAGGCATTAAGACTACCCCTGGATTATTCCATGGAGTTTGGGCCATCGTTGAACTACTAACAGAGGAAAGCGCAGAAGATGTTCCTTGTGGTTGGGAAGATGAGGATATAATAGTTCCAGATGATTGAGAAGGAGATGTTGAAGTTCCAGTGGTCTGGTGGACAATAATTTGAAGTGGAGGGGTGGATGGTTGACTTCGCGATGGAGAGGTTGAGATGGATGATGATGACAAAAGAGTCTCATTATCAGACCCTTTAGGTGATTTCCTTGCTCTTTTCCTTGTAGGTAGAGGTAACTCAGTTGGTTCACTACCAAAATTTTCACTCTTCAATCTAGTAAGAGGATGAGAACGGTTATATTGCGAAGTCACACGACCTTGAGATTTTTCAGATTTTTGGGGTGATATAGAAAATTGCTGAAGTTTATGGATCAAAGATTCAACTTCAGGAAGTTCAGTTGTATATTTCTCTGAAACGTTTGGGTTTGTGGTAGTGGTTGTTGTTTTATCGACTTATTGCTCAAGATTTAAAGATTCTAAATGCGATGGAGAAGTCGGGGGAGATGGTGAGGGCGATTTACTCTTAGAATGGTATTTAGATTTAGATTTACTTGCCATTCACAATTCGAGGCCCTCCTTCTAGCACCAAATATGTTGAAGCCCCGAAAATCAGGTCTATAACAAGGGGGATACCTACCTGGTCTGGACCTTGGTTAGCAGCTCCTTTTCCATCTGGTATAGTGGGTCCGACTGGGGATATGGGACCAGTTTCCCAATTTGTGTGTGTGTGTGTTGAGAATTGATATTTCCTTCCTAATAATTTCTAAGTAAAATGATTTCATTCTAAATCTAATTTATCAACATGCAATTGTATTCTAATGAAGAGAAATATCTAATTCTAAAAACTAACCCGGGATTTAATCTTTCAATTATGTGATCTAAAATGATTTCTAATGGCAATTGGTAATAAAGATCATTCAATTGCTATGAGAAAAGAATTCAATAAAGATAAACTATTTCGTATAAAAAGTTAGACGAAACAATTGTGAAAAACATATCGCATAATAAGTCACTCATATATTAAGCATAAATAGAATAGCTATCACCGTACAAAATTGCCAAATGATAACTCAAGCATTCAAGCATTCATATATCAATAACTAAACTTGAGTATCACCTTAACGCATAAGCAAAAATTGTTAAGAGATAAAAGTACCATTTATAACAAGTTCTACTCATAAGCTTCAACAATAATGATCTATCTTGTCTTAATTAACCATCCACTAAGAGTACAAAAGTGCAATTTCAGTGGTAGATATTAAACACAGATATCAATAAATCATGTTCCATTCATTCATCAAAACCTCCTTTGAGGGTGCAGAAGTGCATGTTCCGAGGAAAAGTTTTTCACAAATTTCAGGACCCTTCTCTAAATGCATGTGACGGGTTCAAATACTACTAGTTAAATCTAAAAATAGTTTATTACAAAAATGTAGGAATCAGTTTAAATGATCGTCCTCATTTTAGGCAAAAATAAGGCAAAACTAAAATTGAAACTGAATCTGAAACTAAAACTGGCAATTAACTATCTATGTATCTGTTCGTTGTAGTCGCAAGCATCCAACATTTTCTTGAGGAGAGTTGGTTGGCTGACCTTTGACTTTAGCTGTCCTGCGAAAACGGAATCGGCAAGTGTTGGTGCCATCTTCTCAGCATAGTTAACGATACATTTGAGAGTCATGCACTTGCTGTGTGGTTTTACCAAGTACATCCAGTAAGAATCCCAATTCAACTTGGTTAACCTTTTGATGGACTCTGCTCTTTCTTGAGCCTTTTGCCTCCAACTTGTCTGTAGATGTTGTACATTTGGTAGAAATCCTAGAGTGGTCTCTAATATTTACATACCACCTTAAGAATATCTCTGATCAATACCACGGGTGTTTAGAGCTCGGTTTTTGCCTTTAGCCTTTAGCACTTTTTCCTAAACTTTTGTAGGTTTACAGATGAGTGAGTGATCTAAGGCTTTCCTTCTCGAGGGGTTTTTCCCAACACTAATCACGCATCGAAAACTTCCTCCGTTTCTCGATTCGGGCTTCCTTGGTGTTATTTTTCGCCTCTCGCGTGCTTTTTGTTAGAGGGTATAAACCTTAAATTTTGTGGAAAGAACGAATCCATGAGTTCTTGGTTCTGAGTTTTAAATTTTCTATTCGTTATATCAGCACTATTTAGTACCCATTTGACCATGTCCATGTATGGAATAATCTTGGGCCTCACCGCTATCCGGTGCAAGAACGAACATTCTAGTCCTGTAGTCGACGCCTCAGACGTCCTGCGTGAATCTGCAGTCGTTGTAACCTCCATTACTATGGGGTTTTCTTCCTCAAGTAGGCAGTGCATTGTTTCCCAAGTAGTAACACCAGCATCTCTGTTACAGGTGGTGTCTGTGTACAAGGACGTCATTTCTTTGTCTTCAGAACTTGGAGCTTTTCCCTTCTTTCCCATAATATTTTGACCACTGCTATGTATACCTCTCTACTTTTCGCTCCTGCAATTTACAAACGAGTAATAATAAGAAGTAAGGTGATGGGAAAGCTTTAAATGTCGAAATGTCCCTTCGATCAAATCAAAACGATATTTCATTAATGATTACCAGATAACTCATTAAATTGACATTAACGCACATAACTGGGCATCGGTTTATGGAAAAAACTTTTTCGAATGACGAGCCCTGAAGATCTGCGATAAGGCTATTTTGCGATTTGCTTCGCAATATGGCAGAACGCAATATCGCTAATCCATTGCATGTGGCAATCATCCATTACCATGTGTTTTTTGCGAAATGCGATTTGCGAGATGCGCCATCGCATATTAGCGGTTTGAGGCATTTCACATTTAAGTGACATTTGAGGCATGCGATACGATGAGTGTCTTCAGTGCCTGATTTCGCATCAGAATTTCGCAATCTTAGGTTTATGTTTGTAGGATGGCATCCATTACCTTTCTGCGATGCGATGCTCTTTATTGAGAGAATGGTTTTGTTTGAACTTATCATAAAACTTAAGTCTTTTTTGATTTTTTGGGTATTCTCCTAAGTTTGTGATAGTAAGATTTATTTTAAAAAAAGGAATACAAGAACTAATTTTTTTTTTTTTTTGGATAAAGGGTCTCCACTTATTTAGTATTAGTAATAAAACTAAATAAGAGGGGGGTTGTTGCTGGCCACAACAGGTCTTTAATGGGAGGAGCCAAATGTGGTGCTCAATTCTCGACAGATCCTCACAGGGATTTGCTTGAACCTCTCAAGCCTTCTGTCTTCTCGATGCTGCCTTAGGTCAGCTCGACTCTCTGTTTCCCACTTCTTGCTTCAATGTCCTTTCGATTCCTCTTCCGCCCCTTCAGTTTGCCTATTGTTGTTCATTTGGAGTTCCCTGCGTCCATGGGCCTCAGTCAGCGTGCTTTAACCGAGGTCCTCATCGTTCCTTGCTGGCTGCACACTGCCACTGTCCAGAGGTCTTCCTAATTTCTCTTTGTTCATAAATTTCTGAGGTTTGTCCTGATTTGATACAGTCATGGTACTTTGATAATTTTTCATGGATCTGATTCAGATCAATTGCATATGGTATTGTGTGCATGATTGGATGTAGTGATGTGTACAAATGATGCTATGTACATTTTGGATATGCAGTGTTATTTACAGGTGGTGTTGCATGCATGTTGTACATATGGTTTTGTGTGCATGTGGTGTTGTATAAATGTTGTATAAGTGGCGTTGTGTACAGGTGGTGTTGTGTACATGTCGTGTGTGTGACGGTGTGTGCAGGTGGTGTTGTGTACATGTCATGTGTGTGGTGCTGTGTACATGTGGTGTCACGTACCTGACATGCGTGTGGCACTTTGTACATGTGGTATTGTGTACACGTTGTATAATGGTGCAGTGTACATGAGGCGTTTTGTACACGTTGTGCAGGTGGTGACGTGTACATGTGATGGTGTGCACACATTGTGTAGGTGGTGCTTTGTACACATGGTACTGATGTACATGCCGGATTGAGTGCATGTCGTACATGTTGTATTGCGAGCATGATGTACTATGTATGTGCATTGTGTAGTCATGGTATCATGACATATGCATTCATTGTGTTGCACTCTATATACGTATTTGTGTTGTGTTGTAAACCGGGTGTAGGTGTATGTGTTGTATGTCAGGTGTAGGTGCATGTATTGCATGGTGTTGTATGCAGTGTGTGATTGTATGTGTGTGATGCACCCTATGTGTATGTGCACATGGTTAGGAGAATGAATTGGGTGTTGTCTATTTTTGCAACCAATCCAGAGTGTGTACAAAATAAAGACAAAGGTAGAAGATAAGGATTGATGAAAGGATAAGTATCCAAATTTTATTTCAGTTTTATCATGCATGCGATTTATGATTATGGTATATGACGATTATATGTGATCTATGATTCTAGTTTATGATGCTTACATGTGATTTATGATGTTGATCTATGACGGTTGTGTTTTGAGCTAACCAGATGTGATATGTTTATGCCTGATGTTTTGATCAAACAATTAGTTTGACTTGTTGTGGCAGGAATTGAACAGAATTGCAAATGTACCTTATTAATGAGCTACCAATGAGGTATGATGTGAATTTATTCCAATTTATTTATATCTAATGGAAGTTATGTGCTTGGTATAGGAAGCACGAAAATGGTTGGTTAGGTGGTTGAAATCAACTGCAAGAATTAGCAGCAGCAATGAAAGGAATTGGAAACATGCAGCGATATGTTGGTAAAACACTTTGGGGGCATAGCCATTGTGGGACACTGGAACCCAATAGTGTCCTCTGATTGCCAAGAGCATGCTATGATCGATATGATGGTTTGAGGTAGGTATATGCCTATGTTTGTATCTTTCGGTGTGAGGTAGCCTTGCCAAAGGATGGACTGCCCGATATGGGGGTGCTAGTGGAACTTGGAAGGTGAGTGACTGCATGAAAGGGGATGGCCGGATTGCCCGAGGGACTATATAGAAGAGAAGGGAAGGTCACAAATGGATTTGTTTTGGTCATTAGCATTTCTATATGGAATCATATGCACACTCGGAGTGCGCCTTGAAACAATGAGTCAGTAACTGTTGGTTGAGAGGATAAGTGGTGTGAGATTGCAACGCTAGACATTGGATGCAGATTTGACTTTGACAATGGATTCTAGACTTCCTTGGAAGGAGGAGAATCCTGGTATTACTTTGAGGGTGGAGGTGTGAGAATCAAGATTCCCTTGTTGTGGATGCAGGCATCGTATCCTTTTGTTTGTTGGTTGAACAAATGTGCATATGTGTATATGTGTGTATTATTGTAAATACTGTATCAAGCTAGATTTATAAAGCTCCACAGATAGTATGGTTATTTTCTTGTTGAAGCAAATGTGTATGTGTAATGTGGTTATTCTAAATACCGCAATGAGTTGTCTTATAAAGCTCCAGTAAATGGTATGTTTGTCATGTTTTAGCAGTGGTCATTGTAAATACTGCAACAAGCTATGTTATAGAGTTCCATGGGCAATATATTTTGTTTCTAGCAGTGTTGTTGGTTATAGGTGTCATTGAACACCGAGGAGGGTGTTCCCCCAAGGGGGAGAGTTCTGTAACAACCCTGGTGAAAATTCCATGTAAAAATATATATAAGGCCACAGATGATGGGACACATATTCCAAGATGAATGGTGGGAACAACATCCTAATGTGTGTTAATTCAGTTTATTATGGCTAAGGAAATTGTCAAAGAAAATGGCTAAGGCTTTGGAAAGGCATGAGGCATTTCTTGGCATTTTATTTATGGAAATAATAGAAATTAGGAGAAAAGGAAGGTGAAAGGTCACATGTTGCATGTGAGGAGAAAATTGAAGGAAAATAATGGAAAATGAAGAAAATAGAGGCCTCATTGCTAAAAAGGCTTCTGAGGATCGTTGGGTAAGCTTTTGATAGGTTTTGTGGAGCTCTCTTTTATTCTCTCTCTCTCTCATACTCTTGGATACTTAGAGTTTTCTTGGAGCACTTTTAGTGGGTGTGGCATACTTGGATTTTTGGAGCAGCAAGGAAAATAAAGAGAAGGAAAGCGCGAGAGGGCACGAGGATCAACAACTACAACAATTTTAGTTGAAAGTCCCGAGTTGCATGTACGTTTTCCTCACTAGTTTTGGCATGCATGTGGTTTCTTGGTTATGATCTGTCACTGGCATGGAGGATTTCTTGGATTACAAGTGGATTTGCCTAGCCTTTCCATTTATTGGATAGCCATGGAGATTGTGCGTTTATTTCCTTGTTGTGTTTTGGTTGGTTCTCATGTTTCCTTATCTTAGGTTGAGTTATTAGTTCTTGGGAGCCTTGGTTGGACAAACACTCTAGAAAGCCCTGTAACGACTTGGGTTGAGTTACTAGTCCTGTAAGCGTTCGTTGGACAAATGCTTTGGAAGCCCTGTAACAACTAGGGTTAAGTTATTATTCTTGGAAGCTTTGGTTGGAAAAACGCTTTAGAAGCCCTTGGTGGGTAGAGTTACTAGTCTTGGAAGCCATGGTTGGACAAATTTTCTCGAAGCCCGACAACCGTTGTGGGTTGAGTTACTAGTCTTGGAGCCTTGGTTGGACAAACGCTCTAGAGCCTAGCATCGACCATGCATTAGGGGAATTTTGAGGTCTAAAATGGGAATCCTAAGAAAATTATAAAATAATAGTGGAAATAATAAAATAATATTAGATTACATCATCAAATTTTAGAGGGAAAAAAGAAAAACCTATTTTTTCAACTCATATTTTAAACTTATCTCCCTATGGGTTTACTCAAATTTGGAGTAGCAACACTCGTTGGATGAAGAATTTGGTTCCTCGTCCAAGGAGTACCCACATTGCATACTTTCAATGGACCCCACTACATGAAAAATGAGAAATACATGAAAAATGTGATTGCAATCACGTTTTCTCATGTATTTCTCATTTTTCATGTAGAAGGGTCCATCAGAAGTATACAACATGGGTACTCCTTCGATGAGGAATTAAATTTTGCATCCAACAAGTACTCCCGCTAGAAATTTGAGTAAAACCTTAGGGAGATAAGTTGAAAATACGAGTTGAAAAAGTTGTTTTATTATTTTATTATTTTATTATTTTTTTTACTTTTTTACTCCAAAAATGGTGAATCATGCCCCATGGTTGACATCATCATATTGAATCTTATTGGTTCTTATAAAGTTTATTTTGGTTGTACATTTTTCTTAGGAGGCCCATTTTAAACCTCAAAAATCCCCTAATGGGGTTGAGTTATTAGTCCTAAGAGTCGAGTTGGAACAAACACTCTAGAGTCTTGGAGGGTTGGGATAAAGACCGATCAGATGATGGCTTTGGCGATGTCCGACCGTGAGGTGGAATCGATGTTTGATGGGTTGAGGTGGATGACCACTCGAAGCCCTGGATGGTTTTTTATTGATGTGTTCTATGAGATCCCACATTCATGCTTGGAATATGGCACGGGGGTGAATGGATGAAGAGAGATTTGACTCAGCGATTCTACGGTCAGGCGAAACGTGGAACTCCCATCCCAGGTTTGGATTTTGCATCATTAATGAAAGGTTATTTCTCCTTGTATCTCTATAAGAATTTTGATGGATTATATGTGGTTTATATGGCTGTGATTTCATTGGTATTTATGTCCCTGTTATGCTAGTTATGTATGTATTTTATGATAACAACTATGTATGACTTTCATCATGTTCTTAGTTGTTATTGAATGATCAATGTATCTATGACCTAATGGATGAAATGACAGCTAATGTGATAAGGAGACAATGCTTCATAGTGAATCTTAGATAAGTTTGAGACCCCTATGCTCAAATCTGTTATTTACACCTGTAGATTGCATATTTACTAAGTGTTTGATGAAATGCTTGTCAACGCTAGTAGGGGTCCAATCAAGGTCTTAAACAATTATTTGCTTTAGTATTGTCATTTCCATGTTATTTAATTGTTCTAAAGGTATCATGAAACTTTGGGCAATGACTTGGACTCTGGGCCTAAAAAGGGGGCTCAAATCCCAATGTCGTTGGCATAACACTGACAAATTTAGTCTCTGGTCACTGGCTCCTAAGCCCGTGAGAGTGAATTTGGGGTTCTGTACGTTGTCATGCCTATAACATGAGAGCGTATGAGGCTTAAGTTGTCCAAAAGTTCAGTGGGACCCAAGGGCAAGTTGTCTAAAGTATTGGATTGGTTCTTGAGGGTCTTGTAGTTGACATTGAATGTCTGTATGGTGTGTTTTCGTCAGTTCCACTTCCTTAACGCGACTTAGGAGGTCAAATCATATCATAGTGACCTCTTGAAGCATGTTTACCCTAGCTAGCCGGTTGCTTGGGTACATGTGGGAGGAGGGTGTTACATTATTAATTACGATACTAATAATAATTCATTTTACATTTTGCATTTTACATTTATAAATGTTTTGATTTGTATATTAATTAAAACATATGAAATCAACTTTAATTTTTTTCCCGAATATTTAAAAAATATTGACATACTTATGTTATGCCTCAATATCTCTTTATATCAAACTACAAAGCACCTCTAAACGTAATAAATATAAAACTATTTTTAATTAAATTATTTAATTTAAAGAAATATTTAATAAATAAATTATAAAACACTATAAAAAATAATTTGATTTATTGTAATTAAACACATCCAAATATTAATCAATATATTATACTAATTATATAAATAATATAATTTAAAATCAATATTATAATATATTAACACATATAAACATCACATAAATAATTATTAAATTAAATTATGAATTTTTTTAATAAATATATATATTAAGTAAAACCTATGAAATAATCAAATTTAATATAAATTAAGTTTTAACGATTCTTTTTAATTTATTTTATACAATATTATATAAGTATACGGGGCAAAATTATTTAATATAAAAAGTGTAGTATCTAGTTTTATGGACAAAAAGTGACGGAGAAAATCGTGCAACTACCCGCTTTTCGGACAGGGAGAGCGGCCCTTTTGGCTTTGTGGCTTACAACACGCGGACTACCTTAACCAGTAGGCGCACTGACTCCCCTTAACCAGTAGACGCACTAAGACTTGCTTCAAAAATCAAACTGCTCCAACTTGCTCCTGCTTTGCCACAAATTATTTCGTTCTTTTTGGGTTCGTTTAAGTCAAAGTTGATTGGCAAATCGTTACGTTTTATTGCATAATATTGTTTTTGGGTTCATATAAATCTAAGATACGAAGGCCGCACGTTACATTCATGACCATATGTCCCACTTTTGACCCTTATAAATTCTCTCTCCCTCAACATTGTCCATTTCACATGTGACAACTTAATATAGTCCAACAAAATATCATATGGACCGACTTTCTCCAAACCTTTCTCATTCAAAGTCACCTCTCGATAGAAAATACAGATTTAAACTTTCTCCAAACCTTTCTCATTCAAAGTCACCTCTCGATAGAAAATACAGATTTAAACTTTAGCCACTGATATGAAAATCTCATTTCACCTCAAACCACTCGGTAGTCTTTCATTTACGTTATTTACATTAGAGAATTGCAAATTTGCATAAAGTGAAGAGTTATGAATTTGAAGAAGACATGGTATCTAAAGATGTTATTATAACATTGAAGCACAAACAAGCATAGATGTTATTATAACATTGAAGCACAAATAAGCATAGATGTTATTATAACATTGAAGCACAAACCGGCATAGTTCAAGGTACAAAAGAGTAACACTAAATTTTTTATGATAAATTGATCCATGGAATCGTTTATAGATATAGATAATTTAAAGTATAATTATTTTTTTGGAATGAGGATGATATAGTTAATTTTGATAACTTTAAGGGCACTTACCTATCATATTTCTTTTTCTTTCGCATGCACATGAGTTCATTGAATTGAGATCGCTCTTGGTGGACATGAACAAACAATCAATCTTTTTAATTGACTCCCATTTGACTTTTTACTGTCAAACAACTATCTCTGAAAGATCTTTGGGTGAGATGAACTTGAAGTTCCAACATCCATCTACTTGCACAATTTTGTAGAGATCCCAGCAAAAGAAAGAAGTTGATGAAAAGGTCGTTGCAGAAACATTGTGCACTGAAATGGAGCGTGTAGACAAGGAACATACAGAAAAGGAGCAAGGATCGGCTTCCCCACATACCACAAAGAAGGATTTATCTGCACAGGGTGACGATGCGGGCAAGGAGGTGTCCACCCCCTTTAAATTCCAGAAGCGCACCAAAGAGACAACGACAGGTTTGCGAAAGAAGCGGAAATCAGATAAACATTCATCGGTGGAACCTCTTGTACTCACAGAGGGCGATTTAAATGAGATCGACGACAACGTTCGTGATACCACATCCGAGCTATGGTCGCATTTTGAGCAGCAATATATGCAGACACTAGGGAGTGTCTAGAAGGATCTACGCGAGCTGCAGATCCAGACTAGTAGGATCCATGCGAGCATTGGGCAAGTGAGTGTGGTGCAAGCGAGCGTGATTAAAACAAGCATGAGTGTCCCAAAAGTGGAACGGACATTGGACCTAAGGATCATTCCTTTACCAAAAGGATCCTTACGAGAAGATAACCAGGAAGACCATGACACACTAGTAAAGATCAAGGATATTGGAATCAATGTGGCGCGTTGTCGCTCTAGGCCCTCCACGCATTGCATCAGGGGGTCTAAGATGAGTTGCAGATAAGGGAGAAGTGTGCCCTTGCAGCCCTCAATGAATGTAAAGTCAACAAAGAACAGATGTACGAGGACAAGACACATGTGCTAAAGGAGCAAGAGGAAATGCAATCGCAAAGAACAAGCCTAGAGTTACTAATTGAGCAAGCCTGTAAAACAGTTCCAGAATTTCATATCCCAAATGATGCACAGGCCAAGACGAAAGTCAAGAAATTAGCCACAGTAGTGTGCAATGCCCAATAGGAGGTTGGGCGAGTCACTTTTTAGTTCCAGATGAAGATATCCAAACTTCAGCTCAAGCTTCAACCAACCACACTGCCAGAAGTTCGAGAACAGAGAGGTGTAGCTATAAAAAATCAATGGGTCAACTAGATGTCGCAGTTCAAGGTTGCGACCAATTATTCAATCAGTCAATGGGCCAATGGGATTCATTGCAGGAGGACCCTACACTACAAAAATTGAACACAGAGATCAGGGAAGTGCAAAAAAATATGATGAAATCAGTACGACTGCACAGACGTTGGAACCAGTCCAATGCTTCACACGCTTGCAGGAAGGCAAGGCGAGTCAGATGCAGATCCAGGAGTTACAAAAAGGAAATCACTACTAAGAGACTAGCTTTAGCCTTGGACAAAGGAAGCCGGCCAACTTTCATAGAATATTCATGAAAAGCTAAAGGCCATGCAGTAGACCCAGCGGACTACGCAACTTGCAGTGGAGGGGCCAACCAGAGAGAAATTGGTTTAGGAGGTACAACAAGCAACAAAATAGAGTACCGCAAAGCTTCAAACATTGACCAAGGCATTAAGCGAACTCCGCTAGAAAGTGGAACAACCAACTTAGTGACTCGAGGGCAATTCACGATCTTTGTGTTGGGGGCATGTTGGGATGGGGTCCTTAGGGGTAGAATTGAATTAATTTAGCCATTTTTTGTAAATAATTTTGTAAAGAATGTAAAGTCTCCACAAAATATGATGCAGAGTGCATAGCTAGTCAAGAGTCACGAGGACCTTAGCCCCTTGTTTGGGTAAGTGATAGATGGTTTTGAAGACTCACCCATGGGTTGGGCGCCATGGTATTCTTTTAGAAAGGCTATAAATAGTTGAGCCATAGCGAGTCTTAGAAATAATTGAGAATGAGAAGTATGAAGTAATGAATGATGTTGTGAGGGTTTTGATAGACAGGAAGGTCTATTCCTGTCAGTAAGCAAAGGAAAGGCTCCGTAGCAGAGTGCGCGGAGACCTGGAAGATTCCACAGTTGAGTGTGTGGAACCCTACAACTGAGTGTGTAGGGTAGTTGAAGTCTGTACTAGAATGATTTTGATTAATAAAGACTGATTTTCGGTTGAAAATACTTGCATCTATCTGTTTAATTTTTATGTCACTTTCACCGATGTTTATGTAATTCATTGTGCTTCTCTGTGAAAATCGGGTTAATTGAACACGTTTATGTTTAACAAGATGATTAAATGATATTTGCGAAGATCTAAATCTATTTATGGCTAGTTTTGGATAAGGAAGATAGGTTTGCGCGACAGAAGATCTAGATCTTAGAAGCCCTAGAATACTTGTTCAGTTGCGCGAAAGTAGTAGACATATCCTGTTAGGGCCTGATTAACACAAATTGTTGGTCCCACGAAGAATTGAAGATACCTAGGGCCGAATTACGATTTTTAACTCTATTGGAAAGCGAGATCTGCACGAAAGCAGGTCTAAGGCACTGAGAGACAACACACTAGTCTCTGGATGCATAAACTTGGTTCTTGCATCCCCACAATATTGTTTCGGGTGAGACTGCAACTCGTGCTCTGCAGGTTGCTGCCAAAAGGGCCATTAGTGTGGGGTTTTGTTGGTTGGCATAACTAACTCCGCTAGAAAGTGGAACAACCAACTTAGTGACTCAAGGGCGATTCACGATCTTTGTGTTGGGGGCATGTTGGGATGGGGTCCTTAGGGGTAGAATTGAATTAATTTAGCCATTTTTTGTAAATAATTTTGTAAAGAATCTAAAGTCTCCGCAAAATATGATGCAGAGTGTGTAGCTAGTCAAGAGTCACGAGGGCCTTAGCCCCTTGTTTGGGTAAGTGATAGATGGTTTTGAAGACTCACCCATGGGTCGGGCGCCATGGTATTGTATTAGAAAGGCTATAAATAGTTGAGCCATAGCGAGTCTTAGAAATAACTGAGAATGAGAAGTATGAAGTAATGAATGATGTTGTGAGGGTTTTGATAGACAGGGAGGTCTGTTCTTGTCAGTAAGCAAAGGAAAGGCTCCGCAGCAGAGTGCGCGGAGGCCTGGAAGATTCCACAGTTGAATGTGTGGAACCCTACAGCTGAGTGCGTAGGGTAGTTGAAGTCTATACTAGAATGATTCTGATTAATAAAGACTGATTTTCGGTTGAAAATACTTGCATCTATCTGTTTAATTCTTATGTCACTTTCATTGATGTTTATGTAATTCATTGTTCTTTCTCTGCGCAAATCGGGTTAATTGAACATGTTTATGTTTAACAAGATGATAGAATGATATTTGCGAAGATCTAAATCTATTTATGGCTATTTTTGGATAAGGAAGATAGGTTTGCGCGACAGAAGATCTAGATCTTAGAAGCCCTAGAAGACTTGTTCAGTTGCGCGAAAGTAGTAGACATATCCTGTTAGGGCCTGATTAACACAAATTGTTGGTCCCACGAAGAATTGAAGATACCTAGGGCCGAATTAGGAGTTTTAACTCTATTGGAAAGCGAGATCTGCACGAAAGCAGGTCTAAGGCACTAAGAGACAACACACTAGTCTTTGGATGCATAAACTTGGTTCTTGCATCCCCACAATATTGTTTCGGGTGAGACTGCAACTCGTGCTCTGCAGGTTGCTGCCAAAAGGGCCAGTAGTGTGGGGTTTTGTTGGTTGGCCTAATTAACTCCGAAGTTGGGTCAGGACACTTTAAGCCAACATATCATGATTTATGTTTCAGTAGATATGTTGTAAATTTATATCGTGCTAACCTAGATCGATTGTGCAGACAAGATAGCCTCCCCTTAAATACACTAAGGTATGAGTTTTCTTATGCAGTATACTGGGTGTTTCATTGTTGATTATGTCGTCTATTTGGTGTTTAAGTGTTTGGTGCCTATTATGTTGTATAATTGATCTATTTGACATGGTGTGTTCATAGCTTGCTTGAATGTTTGATTAAATGCATCATATGGGTATGAGTCTACAAGGATGCATGAAGAAATGATCTTTTTTTAAGATGATTGTACTAATACATATGTGTCGAGATATTTGATATGTACTTGTGTGTAAGTAGGTGATAGTTGTAGCATTATGTCTAATGACTATGAGTTGACTATGGATTATGACATGATTGTTAGTCCTACTAAATGTTAATTTCAAATTGATAGATATGATTGTCTTGATTTTTGGAACATGTGGTTAACATGTGTGAGCAGTTGCACGAAGCATTCTCGTATTAGCTTGACAAGGTAATAGTTGATGTGTTTATATCACTAATAGTCGGGTGATCTGACAGTGCATAGTAACACTCGATTGCAACAAGGTAAAATGGTAAAAGAAAGGAATTGGGAAAGAATTCCTTTTTCTATGTTTGGAAACCCGAATTCAAACGAATGAATTCTTTGCATATAGGAAGCCTTCTTAACCTTATTATTGTCTTACATTATGTGGATATGTGCTAGATTCACGAACATGTACTTGACAAGTGTCTTAGCTAGTCTCTAGTTACAGGTGGATCTATCAAGGGAATTGGAGTCCCTTGAGAGAGGGTGTGGACATGTTCAGCTACAAAGCAATGTGCTTGTCACAACAAGATAAGGTATCTGGTGTATTGTTACATTTATTTATGCACTAACAGTTATGTATTTATGGTAGTATGATGTAGGAGGCTGCATGACAAAGAGACTACCATGAAATCTTGAATAAGGCTCGGGTTGATATTTCCCTTGGAGGCTTTGGGAACCATGGGGATTGGTTCATGGCGTTTTTTTTCAGTCTTATGCTTTTGGTCTTTCGTGATTTTTTGTGCTTAATTGGCAGTTTTTCTTATGTCTAGTGTATGGTCATACCACTTTTTTTGTGGAGTCGCGTTGTTATTGGTTTTCATGGTTTTCTTCTTGTTTGCTTCTTGTGCTTGCATTTTAAGTTTTGAGTCTTGGGAATTGATTGAGAAAGAGGAAAGTTAATGGAGGTTGGGGAGAGTTGTGTGGTACCCAATAGTTAATGTAAGACTTAGATGTAACTTTGTGCATGAGTAAGTATAGCGGAAGGTAAGCCTATGATAGTCGGTTAGACTGGCTGGATCCATTGTGGTAAATGGACGGTGGTAGTAAAGTCATAATAAAGGTAATTAAAAAGTTTAAGTAAATGGATCTGACACATCAGATGCCTTGACTATGTTGGGAACGACTATTCTTAATGTTTCACATGTGTTGCATGAATAAAGGAAGTTCTCTTAAACCTTGACCTTGATATCTGGCAATTATGTTATGATCATGATTATGCTGATGTTTATATATGTATACATGTAGGTGTGTATGCATCTCATGTTTGATAGGGTTGTCATGGATCATGATTATTAACGCTAACATTTATGTGTATATATATATGCATTTATGTCTATCATTGTCTAACAGGATCATGATTGTTTATGCTAATGTTTACATATATGTATGTATGTAGCGATGTATCTATGTCATTGTTCGACAGATCATCAATAATCGTTCTTGTGGCGAAATGATTGCCTATGCAGGTGAATGGTATGAAGAAGTTCCTAGCTATGAGGATTCAAGTGGGAAGAGTAGTCATGAAAAATATATTAGGTTAGTATCAAGTGAATATAAATTTATATTGTATACTTGTTTTTTGCCTATGCTTATATTATGGATAGGTTATACCGAGGGATACATCAGCAAAATGAAAGCAGTGTTGTCTGCGACATGCTAGGATAAGCATGGATAAGGCACTGGAAGCAAGGTTTCTTAGTAAGGACAGTGTGGTTTTGGATGTGTGGTACTATTGTTGTGCATATGTTGTATATGTTGTACATGTTGCATCTATGATGTGTGCACATGTGGTGTTGTGTATATATAGTGTGTGTACATGTTTTTTATGCAGTGTTATGTACACGATGGTACAAATAGTGTTGTGTGAATATTGTTGATCTAAAAATCACTCGTGATTGACCTCAATTAGTTAATTAATGAATGAAGGTATTACAGAATCATGTGTTGGTGTGTGTCTATGTTATTTTAGGCAACGGATCGATCAGATTACAAAATACACAGACACTGGAAGAATGGAAAATAGTAAGAGAAACACGGTAAGCAAATGCAAGAACACAGAGGATTTAATAAGGAGTTCACCCTGTTCTCCAGGGCTACGTCTTTGGTCAAGCTTTCAGTAGTGGCCTTCCTTTATTATGTCTTTAAAGCAGAGATTTACAATAAGGAGCTCAATATGAGTCTCTTGAAACAGATAATGCTTGGTAGGGTGGTTCTTGGATTCCCCAAGCCACTAGAGTGCATAGACTCTTTCCCTTTCCAAGTCTTGACCTCTTTGGTCTTGTTGAAGCCCCAAAAATTGGGTCTACAACAAGGGGGATACCCACCCAGTCCGGACCTTAGTTAGCAGGTCCTTTTCCATTTGGTATAGTGGGTCCAACTGGGGATATGGGACTAGTTTTCCAATTTGTGCGTGTGTGTGTTGAGAATTGATATTTCCTTCCTAATAATCTCTAAGTAAAATGCTTTTATTCTAAATCTAATTTATCAACATGCAATTGTATTCTAATGAATAGAAATATCTAATTCTAAAAACTAACCTGCGATTTAATCTTTCAATTATGAAATCTAAAATGATTTCTAATGGCAATTGGTAACAAATATCATTCAATTTCTATGAGAGAAGAATTCAATAAAGATAAACTATTTCATATAAAAAGTTAGACGAAACAATTGTGAAAAACATATCACATAATAAGTCACTCATATATTAAGCATAAATAGAATAGATATCACCCTACAGAAGTGCCAAATGATAACTCAAGCATTCAAGCATTCAAGCATTCATTCATATATCAATAACTGAACTTGAATATCACCTTAACGCATAAGCAGAAATTGTTAAGAGATAAAAGTACCATTTATAACAAGTTCTACTCATAAGCTTCAGCAATAATGATTTATCTCGTCTTAATTCAACATCCACTAAGAGTACAAAAGTGCAATTTCAGTAGTAGATATTAAACACAGATATCAATAAATCTTGTTCCATTGATTCATCAAAACCTCCTCTGAGGGTGCAGAAGTGCATGTTCCGAGGACAAGTTTTTCACAAATTTCAGGACCCTTCTCTAAATGCGTGAGAAGGGTTCAAATACTACTAGCTAAATCTAAAAATAGTTTATTACAAAAATGTAGGAATCGGTTTAAATGACCATCCTCATTTTAGGCAAAAATAAGGCAAAACTAAAACTAAAACTGAATCTAAAACTAAAACTGGCAATTAACTATCTATTTATATGTTCCTTGTAGTCGCAAGCATCTAGCATTTGCTTGAGGAGAGTTGGCTAGCCAACCTTCGACTTTAGCTGTTCTGCGAAAATGGAATCGGCAAGTGCTGGCACCATCTTCTTGGCAGAGTTAACGATACATTTAAGAGTCATGCACTTGGCTGTGTGGTTTTACCAAGTACGTCTAGTAAGAATCCCAATTCAACTTGGTTAACCTTTTGATGGACTTTGCTCTTTCTTAAGCCTTTTGCCTCCAGCTTGTCTGTAGACGTTGTACATTTGGTAGAAATCTTGGAGTGGTCTCTGATATTTACATACCACCTTAAGAATATCTCTGATAAATACCACGGGTTTTTAGAGCTCGGGTTTTGCCTTTAGCATTTATCACTTTTTCCTACACTTTTTCGAGTTTACAGATGACTGAGTGATCTAAGGCTTTCCTTCTCGAGGGGTTTTCACCAGCTAAGCGCTAATCGCGCATCAGAAACTCCCTCCATTTCTCGGTCCGGGCTTCCCTGGTGCTATTTCTCGCCTCTCGCACGATTTTTTTTAGAGGGTATAAACCTTAAAATTTGTGGAAAGAACGACTCCATGAGTTCTTGGTTCTGAGTTTTAAATTGTCTGTTTGTTATGTCAGCACTATCCAATACCCATTTGACCATGTCCATGTATGAAAGAATCTTGGGCCTCGTCAGTATCTGATGCAAGAACAAACATGCTAGTTCAGTAATCGACACCTCAGATGACCCGCGTGAATCTGCAGACACTCTAACCTCCATTACTCTGGGGTTTTCTTCCTCGAGTAGGTTGTGCATGCTTTCCAAGGTAGTAACATCAACATCTCTATTACAGGTGGTGTTTGTGTACAAGGTCGTCATTCTTTGTCTTTAGAACTTGGAGATTTTCCCTTCTTTCCCATAATATTCTGAACACTGCTATGTATACCTCTTTGCTTTTTGCTCCTGCATTTTACAAACGAGTAGTAATAATAAGTAAGGTGACGGGAAAGCTTTAAATGCTGAAATCATATAAAATATATCACCCTACGTGAAAAGGCCCTTCGATCAAATCAAAACCATATTTCATTAATGACTACCAACTAACTCATTAAATTGACATTAACACGCATAACAAGGCATCGATTTATGGAAAAAACTTTTTTGAACGACGAGCCCTGAAGATCTACAATAAGGCGATTTTGCATTTCGCTTCACAATATCGCAGATCGCAATATCACTAATCCGTTGCGTGTGGCAATCATCCATTACCATGTGTTTTCTGCGAAATGCGATTTCCGAGACGCACCATCGCATAACGGAGGTTTGAGGCATTTCATGTTTAAGTGACATTTGAGGCATGCGATGGGATGAGTGTCTTTAGTGCGTGATTTTGCATCGTGATTTCACAATCTTAGGATTCTGTTTGTAGGATGGCATCCATTACCTTTCTACGAAGCGACTCTCTTTATTGAGAGAATGGTTTTGTTTGAACTTATTATAAAACTTAAGTCTTTTTTTATTTTTCGGTTATTGTCCTAAGTTTATGATAGTAAGATTTATTTAAAAAAAAATGAATACAAGCACTAATTTACTTATTTTTTTAATTTTTGGATAAAGGGTCTCCACTTATTGAGTATTAGTAATAAAACTAAATAAGGGGGGGTTATTGCTGGCCACAAAAATTGGATTCACTTGGAAGAACTAGTTATCTCTGTTTTTCTTTTGATTTTCTAAACTTCCAAAATAGAAAAATTTTCCAGCAAATCAAACTTTATTATAGAAAGATAAAGTACATCATCCTTTCAGCTGTCAATGATAGTTTGTTTCTTCTATGTTAACTTTGATTTTTTACTTCCTAGATCTAGTCATTGTATTTACATCAGCGACTACTTGGTTTGTAAAGATAAAACAAAGTTCTCTCTGTAAATCAATTTTAAATATGCTGATTTATTGTAGGTAGAGCCTCTGCTGCCAGCAGGCATTTATAGCCTCGACAGGGTTACCTGTTACCCAGCAATGATCCTGTATCCTACTTGGAGAAGTATACAATTTTCAAAGGGAAATCCATATCCACACTCATTGCTTTTATTTTCTTTTAATTCTTAAAGAACAATGACTTGGTTTGGTAGCCAAATTATGACAATGCCACTCACTTGATTTATAACTTTGTTGAACAAGTTGGCTCGTGATGAGACCCCTTGTCTTTCGATTGCAAAAATCTTGAGTCATTTCCCTGTTGTGGTATGCAATTTTGGAAAAGTCAGCAAGCTATAATATCTTATGATCATGATAGGTCGGCTCATGATGAGACCTCTTATTCTTTAAGTTAAAGTGTATCGCTGGATTATTCCTTGAAGCTCGTAATTCTCTAGGTGGGGAGGAAGTCATTGTTTCCTTAAGAATAGCTCTGGAAAACAATTTTAGAGTTTTTTGGACGAAGCTTTTCTATAGAGAATCTTTGTTTTGTTTTTGATACCTTTAATTTGACTGCTATAATTCAAATTCCCACTAATGTTAGTTTTTTTATCAAAATTTATAAGGTTGAAACTAGTATCATTTTCAGGTTTATACTCTTTGACTGTACCTTTCAATAATAATGACCAATTTTCTAAATCAGTTATATTTATACAAGTGAAAAAACAAAATCTAAAAGAAATACTTATCTTTTTTCGTGAATTCCAAATGCAGCCATTTACAACTAGTTTTATTATCAAAAATAAAGGAAAGACTAATTTACAAAAAATAGAAGATTGATCTCCTACGGAAAGTATTTTTTGAGGATATTCTCGTTAACAGGTAAAGATTCTCTTTTTCCTATTAGATCTTGTAACATAAAAGTAGATGGACCTATCATTTCTGCAATTTGGAAAGGGCCAAGCCACATTCGTTGGAATTTCATATGTTTTCCCTTTTCTTCATAAGCCTTATCCCATTTCAAAACTAAATCTCCAATTTGAAAGTCCTTTCTGGATATCATGTTTGAATCAAAAGAAGTTTTTACTAATGCTTGGTGATGAGCATGAGTTATTTTAGCCTATTCTCGTTGTTGTTCTAGCTTAAGGATTTGCAGCTTCCTTAATTGTAAGGAAGAAGTTGGTGTTTCGTCAATAAATTGAACTAAGGCTAAAGAGGGAATCATTAGATGAGTTGGAAGGACCACTTCTTTCCCATAAACTAAATTAAAGGGAGAAGTGCCAATGGAGGCTTTCTGCATTATTCGATCTTCCCATAGAGCATATATTAAAGATTTATGCCAATTCTTATGATTTTGATCGATGGTTCACTTAATAATTCTGATTAAGTTTTTATTTGTTGATTCAGCGAATCCATTCCCCTGTGGGTAATAATTTGCAGAGTATTTAAGTTTAAAACCTCTTTTGAGTGAAAATTCAGTCATAGCATTGCCAGAGAAATACGATGTATTATCAAACATTAAAGAAGAGAGTAAACCAAACCTGGTGATTATGAACTGATCTATGAAATCAATGATGTGTTCAGCATTAGCTGTCTTGAGAGAAACTGCTTCTACCCATTTAGTGAAATAATCTGTAGCTGTGAGGATATACCTATGCTGTTTAGAAGAGTGTGGAACGATCTCACCTATTATATCCAATCCCCATTGATCAAAATGTTGATCGATATTCTTTGGTTGCAAAGGCAATGCTGGTTTCTTTTGTCTTCCTGCAGTAGTTTGACAAACTTGACATTTCCTTCCGTAGCTATGTGCATCTTTGCATAGTGTAGGCCAATAATAGCCTGCACGCAGGATTTTATGTGTTGTAGCATCTCCAGCATAATGTCCACCTGCTGGTCCATCGTGGAGTTCCTGCAACACCTTTTCAGCTTTAGATTTTTCAAGACATCTAAGGAGGATAGAATCATAATTCATCCTAAAATGTACATAGTTCACGAGTTGATATTGCTTAGCCTTCAACCTTAGATCTCTTTTCTTTGTATAGTCTAGGTTTGAAGGAGTGTATCCGTTCTTTAGATAAAATATGATATTAGCATATAATGATTCAATATCCTTTAGGCTTACCTCATACATTTGTACTTCTGTAGATGGTATTTTGGAAATAAGCAATGCTCCAGCTAGCATTTTGCAAAAGCCTTGACCTTTTACAATATTTGCTGGTTTAATTTCAGCGTCGTATTCTTGTAAGGCAGTAACCCAATTTGCTCTTTTCTCACCCACGTCTTTCTATACTAAGAGATTTCTTACCTCTGGAAACGGTACTATGAGTTTTGTATGGGTTTTAAGCAGAAAGGGTTTGAAATGTTTGATTGCTTTGAAAACAACATAAGCTTGTTTCTCTCTGTCTGAGTAATTTAATTCAGCCCCTTGTAGACTTGAACTGAAAAAGGCAATTGGGGCTTCCGCCTTGTCTTGATTTGCTTGAGTGAGTATCGCAGCATATGATCTATCAGAGGCAAATGTATACAAAATGAAAGGATCAGAAAATTTGGAGTTGCTAAAGATGGAGCGTTTACAATCGCTTGTTTAATCAGATTGAATGCTTCATATTCGTCTTGGCCCCATTTGAAGAATGATTTCTTTTTAATCATTGCTTGTAAGGGAGATATGATTCTTGAAAAGTCAGGAACAAATCTCTTTATGAAATTAATCTGGCCAAGGAAGGATTGCATAGCTTTCTTGTTGTGAGGCAAGGGTATTTCGGAAATCTCCTTGATTCTGTCGAGACCAATATGGATTCCAGATTTTGACACTATAAATCCAAGAAGTTTTCCTTCACTTAATGCAAAAAAGGACTTTTTTGGATTAAATGAAATTCCATACCTTTGGTAACGTTGGAAGATCTGTTTTAAATCTCTGAGATGATTACCTCGTTTTTTGGAATATACAGTTATATCATCCAAGTATATTACTACTGATTTGTTTACTAATCCCTTAGAAATGTGGCACCAGCATTGATCAGACTGAAAGGCATATTTTGATATGCATAAGTACCCCATTTGGTTCTAAATGTGGTCTTTAATTGATCATCGGGATAGACCAAGACTTGGTTGTAGCCAGAGAAACCATCCAAGAAGGACATTAATTCTGATCCTGCAACCGCTTGTAATATTTTCTCCATAGGAGGTAAAGGAAAATTATCTTTTTGGCAGGCTTTATTAAGATTTCGAAAGTCAATGCAAATTCTAATGTCTCCATTTTTCTTTCTTACGAGAACCATATTGGAAACCTATTTAGAATGTCGAACGGGAAAAATGATTTTAGCTTTCAATAATTTATTGATTTCAGATTTGATTTGGTTCTCTAGATTAGGATGGATCTTTCTTAGCTTTTGTTGGATAGTTTTTTCATCGTTTATCATTCAGATAGTATGTTGAATGATAGAAGTGTCGTAAGTCTTAAGTTCATCATAGTTCCAAGCAAAGACACTTTTGTAGTATTTTAGGAGACGAATGTATGCCAATCTTTCTTCAGGATCTAGGCCAAGACCTAGGTTCATATTTTGTGGCTTGGTATCAGTTCCTAGATTTACTAATTCATGGTTCAGAGTTGAACTTTGAATTTTTGAATTGGTAGATCTTTTGAATCGATCTTTCAAATCATATATGTCTTCCAATTTGACTACTGATTTTGGCATAGCATTATTAGTGCTATCTTGTTGCAATTGTTTGTCATGTTGGTCTTCATCAATTATCTGATTAGTGTAAGATCCCTCTGATGTGAGGAAGCTTACAATATCAGGATCATCGTTGAAAATTCTCCAATTGGTAATGTTATCAGGAATCAAGGGTCTAAAGCTTATTTTGATTGAGCTTGGAAGCTACATTTTCCAAGAGGTCAGCACTGGCATTTTGGAGTCTAGGAATTGATAAAATTTTGAATACTATAAAATTTTCAATCAAATCTTGTACTAAAGACTGATAATGCTTTAAATGACCCAATAGACAATGTATAGTATTCCGTACCTGTCTGATAACAATTTCAGAATCTCTGAAGACTTGTAGATACTTGATATCTAATCTGATTGCTTTATACAATCATTGGACTAAGGATTTCTATTTTTCAGTATTATTAGTGCAATCGAACTCGAGTCTACAAGTTAGCATAGTTTTGTTTCCCTCTGGACTGAATAATACACATCCTGCTCCTGCTCCCTCATTAGACTTAGAACCGTCAAAAAATAACTTCCAAAATAAAGATTTATTTATAGGACTATCTATAAAATTAACACATTTAGAACTATCTGTTTGAGAAAAAAATTTCTACTTGAGATAAAACAGGATGTTGTAAGTAAGGCGAAGTATGAGCATTAAAATTTCCTAAGAAAGAGTCAACATAATAGTTTCCAAGTATATTGTTTTTGTATGCTATAGGTTCATTTTCTCCTTTCAATTCTGTTACTATGTATTTTTTATGTCTTTCTCACTCAACCTTTATCTGATTTGGTTTACCATTGTAAGGGAGCCACATATGCGACCAGTCAGTTGCAAAGTATCCATGAAGCTTTTCAGACCAATCTCTACTAAGAATTAGGCCATAAAATTCTGGAATGTATACAACTAAAATATCGATAACTTGACATACCTTTGGGTTAGATGACAACCTTATGGGAACCTGATTTAGTTCACCAATCACTTCGACCTGCGATCGGTCCAGCTGAACTTTGCGTACTGTGGATTTTTGAGGTTGGACATTCAACTTTGCCCATATTGATTTAGGTAAGATATTAGATGAAGCTCTTGAATCTACTAAACAATTATGCAAATTTTTGTTGAAAACTTCATAAGTAAGAAGAAATGGGGGAGTCTAAGATCTTGACCTTCCACCAATTAGACTGATATCGTTTGGATCAACTCTATTAGTCAAATTAGTTGGAGGTCTTCCCATCTCATGAGAAGCTTGCGAGATTACAGCAGCAAGCAGAGGTGCAATAGGTATTGCATGCAACTCTTTCAAAAGTATCTTTTGTTGATGTTTTAACTTGCTAAATTCATAAAAAGTAATGTTAGCCCTAGTCTTCTTCATGTCTTCTATGATATTATACTTCATCTCATCAGAAACAATCAATGTTTCAGATGGAGTTGGTGAATCTGTTTGGACTGGGCTTGTTTGAGTCGCTTTGGGTGACATTTTCTTACCTGCGACTTTACCCTTAGACATTGAGCTTGTGCCCTTCGGCTTAGGAGTAGGTTGTGGAGGATCGAGTTGATTTCTACTTCTAGTACCGACTGGTGATGCCTCTTGATCCTCTTCTTCTGGGAGGATGAAATCACACATACCCTGTACTTCTACAACTTCTTCTTCATCAGTAGGCTCTTTGTTAGAAACTTCCTCTTCTTCTTCTTCTGATTCAACATTTGTGATAGCATTGGGAGGCTCTGAATCAGTCAAAGGATTTATTCTATAAGGCTTGTAAGGCTTTTTAGAAGAAGTCTCTACTACTTGTTTCTTAATGTCAACCATTTCGTTAGACATGGTTTTCAAAAATTTCTACAATCCTTCTAAATCAAATGGGCCTTTCGATTGTTTTTTCTTTGGATCTTCTTTAAAAGTAACCTTCTTAGATTTTCATTCATCAATGGCGTTTTTCTTTTCTAAGGCTATGATACGTTTCTCTACCGCTATTGCTTCCTTCATATTGTCAGCTAAAGTTGTTTAGTTAACCCTATCAACGAACATTGCTATGTTTGATGGCAGAGTAGATATGTACCATTCACTTCTAACTTCTTCGCTAGGCTTGGAAGCGGTAGGAAATTTGTTCAAAAGTTTATTGAAACATGAGTTAAAATATTTGATAGGTTCCCTTGATTCAGCCCTAAGATTGGATAAGTCATTAATCAATGTCACAGTAGACCTGTCATCACCTAACTTATTCAATAATTGTTCTTGAAAAATATCCCAACTCGTGATAGATCCAGATGCTAATGAGAAATATCATGATCTGGCTGCTCCTTGCAAAGTGTAAGGAAAGAGCTGGACAACAACGTCTTCATTAGTAACTCCATTGAGATTTATAGATAACATAAAGTTGTTTATATGTTCTTATGCTAGCATTCATGTTTCAATATTAAACTTAGGCATCCATTTTTCAGGATGAGCCGGTATTTGACTCAAGGGCGCAGGCATTAAGACTACCCCTGGATTATTCCATGGAGTTTGGGCCATCGTTGAACTACTAACAGAGGAAAGCGTAGAAGATGTTCCTTGTGGTTGGGAAGATGAGGATATAATAGTTCCAGATGATTGAGAAGGAGATGTTGAAGTTCCAGTGGTCTGGTGGACAATAATTTGAAGTGGAGGGGTGGATGGTTGACTTCACGATGGAGAGGTTGAGATGGATGATGATGACGAAAGAGTCTCGCTATCAGACCCTTTAGGTGATTTCCTTGCTCTTTTCCTTGTAGGTAGAGGTAACGCATTTGGTTCACTACCAAACTTTTCACTCTTCAATCTGGTAAGAGGATGAGAAGGGTTATATTGCGAAGTCACACGACCTTGAGATTTTTCAGATTTTTGGGTTGATATAGAAAATCGCTGAAGTTTATGGATCAAAGATTCAACTTCAGGAGGTTCAGTTGTAGATTTCTCTGAAACGTTTGGGTTTGTGGTAGTGGTTGTTGTTTTATCGACTTCTTGCTCAAGATTTAAAGATTCGAAATGCGATGGAGAAGTCGGGGGAGATGGTGAGGGCGATTTACTCTAAGAATGGTATTTAGATTTAGATTTACTTGCCATTCATAGTTCAGGGCCCTCCTTCTAGCACCAAATATTTTGAAGCCCTGAAAATCGGGTCTATAACAAGGGGGATAGCTACCCGGTCCAGACCTTGGTTAGCAGCTCCTTTTCCATTTGGTATAGTGGGTCTAACTGGGGATATGGGACCAGTTTCCCAATTCGTGTGTATGTGTGTTGAGAATTGATATTTCCTTCCTAATAATTTCTAAGTAAAATGATTTTATTCTGAATATAATTTATCAACATGCAATTGTATTCTAATGAATAGAAATATCTAATTCTAAAAACTAACCCGGGATTTAATCTTTCAATTATGTGATCTAAAATGATTTCTAATAGCAATTGGTAATAAAGATCATTCAATTTCTATGAGAAAAGAATTCAATAAAGATAAACTATTTCGTAAAAAAGTTAGATGAAACAATTGTGAAAAACATATCGCATAATAAGTCACTCATATATTAAGCATAAATAGAATAGCTATCACCGTACAAAAGTGCCAAATGATAACTCAAGCATTCAAGAATTCATATATCTATAACCAAACTTGAGTATCACCTTAATGCATAAGCAAAAATTGTTAAGAGATAAAAGTACCATTTATAACAAGTTCTACTCATAATCTTCAACAATAATGATCTATCTCGTCTTAATTCAACATCCACTAAGAGTACAAAGTGCAATTTTAGTAGTAGATATTAAACACAGATATCAATAAATCATGTTCCATTCATTCATCAAAACCTCCTCTGAGGGTGCAGAATTAAATGTTCCGAGGACAAGTTTTTGACAAATTTCAGGACCCTTCTCTAAATGCATGAGAAGGATTCAAATACTACTAGCTAAATTTAAAAATAGTTTATTACAAAAATGTAGGAATCGGTTTAAATTATCGTCCTCATTTTAGGCAAAAATAAGGCAAAAATAAAACTAAAACTGAATCTGAAACTAAAATTGGCAATTAACTATCTATGTATATGTTCCTTGTAGTCGCAAGCATCCAACATTTGCTTGAGGAGAGTTGGCTGGTTGACCTTTGACTTTAGCTGTCCTGCGAAAATGGAATCGACAAGTGCTGGCGCCATCTTCTCAGCATAGTTAACGATACATTTGAGAGTCATGCACTAGTTGGGTGGTTTTACCAAGTACGTCCAGTAAGAATCCCAATTCAACTTGGTTAACATTTTGATGGACTCTGCTTTTTTTTTAGCCTTTTGCCTCCAGCTTGTCTGTATATGTTGTACATTTGGTAGAAATCCTGGAGTGGTCTCTGATAATTACATACCACCTTAAGAATATCTCTGATAAATACCACAGGTTTTTAGAGCTCAGGTTTTTCCTTTAGCCTTTAGCACCTTTTCCTACACTTTTCTAGGTTTACAGATGAGTGAGTGATCTAATGCTTTCCTTCTTGAGGGGTTTTTCCCATCATTAATCACGCATCGAAAAATTCCTCCGTTTCTCAATTCGGGCTTCCCTGGTGCTATTTTTCGCCTCTCGCGTGCTTTTTGTTAGAGGGTATAAACCTTAAATTTTGTGGAAAGAACGAATCCATGAGTTCTTGGTTCTGAGTTTTAAATTGTCTGTTCGTTATATCAGTACTATCCAGTACCCATTTGACCATGTCCATGTATGGAATAATCTTGGGCCTCGCCGCTATCCGGTGGAAGAATGAACATGCTAGTCCTGTAGTCGATGCCTCAGACGACCCGCGTGAATCTGCAGTCGCTGTAACCTCCATTACTATGGGGTTTTCTTCCTCAAGTAGGCTGTGCATGCTTTCCCAAGTAGTAACACCAGCATCTCTGTTACAGGTGGTGTCTATGTACAAGCGCGTCATTTCTTTGTCTTCAGAACTTGGAGCTTTTCCCTTCTTTCCCATAATATTTTGAACACTACTATGTATACCTCTCTACTTTTCGCTCCTGCAATTTACAAACAAGTAATAATAAGAAGTAAGGTGACGGGAAAACTTTAAATGCCGAAATCATATAAAATATATCACCCTACGTGAAATGGCCCTTCGATCAAATCAAAACCATATTTCATTAATGATTACCAGATAACTCATTAAATTGATATTAACGCGCATAACTGGGCATCGGTTTATGGAAAAAAAAAATTCGAACGACGAGCCTTGAAGATCTGCGATAAGGCTATTTTGCGATTTGCTTTGCAATATTGCAGATCGCAATATCGCTAATCCATTGCATGTGGCAATCATCCATTACCATGTGTTTTTTGCGAAATGCGATTTGCGAGACGCGCCATCGCATATTAGTGGTCTGAGGCATTTCACATTTAAGTGACATTTGAGGCATGCGATGCAATGAGTGTCTTCAGTGCGTGATTTCGCATCGCAATTTTGCAATCTTAGGATTACGTTTTTAAGATGGAATCCATTACCTTTCTGCGATGCGATGCTCTTTATTGAGAGAATGGTTTTTTTTGAACTTATCATAAAACTTAAGTCTTTTTTGATTTTTCAGGTATTCTCCTAAGTTTATGATAGTAAGATTTATTTTAAAAAAAGGAATACAAGCACTAATTTTTATTTTTTTTTGGATAAACGGTCTCCACTTATTTAGTATTAGTAATAAAACTAAATAAGAGGAGGGTTGTTGCTGGCCTCAAAAGGTCTTTAATGGGAGGAGCCCAATGTGGTGCTCAATTCCTTATAGATCCTCACAGGGATTTGCTTGAACCTCTCAAGCCTTCTGTCTTCTTGATGCTGCCTTAGGTCAGCTCGACTCTCTGTTTCCCGCTTCTTGCTTTAATGTCCTTTCTTTTCTCTCGCTCTGTCTATCTTTGTCTTCTATCTTCTCTCTTCGTGTTCTGTTCTCTGTCTATTCATGGCTTAAAGCCAATCTGTCCTTGACTTTTCGATTCCTCTTCCGCCCCTTCAGTTTTCCTATTGTTGTTCATTTGGAGTTCCCTGCCTCTGTGTCATTGCCATTGTCCATAGGGAAGTGGCCACTTTTCCTCTCACGAACTGCGCCAACTCTTCGTCGACGGTTTGGTAATTCAATTACACTGTGGAATGACTCATACACCAACTCAGCAGTCAAATCAGACTTTAGAATTTTACATGCCGCGGCTTAATTCCCCTATCAAATCAGGTTTTCCCATCGGGCGCAATCTCCGTCGTCAAATCTAGAGTTCCCAAATCCCACGGTGTTCGCTCATTTCACACGGTTGACTTGCTCGACCATTAGCGTGTGATGAGAGGCAGTTTTCTCTCTCATCCGTCGGACATGCGTCGTACGCTGAATGGAATCGCTCGTTTTCAGCCAAATCCGCTTACTGCCCAAGGATGCCCCCGATATATTGTCGGTTTTGGAGTGCGGGACTCGCCTCTCGCCTTAGCACTTTTCCCACAGTTTCCTGGCTTCCCATGCGACTTAGCGCTCGAGGCCTTTCCTTTTCAAGGGGATCAGAAATGGCCTCCATTTCCCGATTCGGGCTTCTCAACTGCTAGTTTTGCCTCCTTCATGGTTTCCATGGGCCTCGGTCAGCGCTTTGACCGAGGTCCTCGTCGTTCCTTGCTGGCTACAAACTCCCACTGTCCAGAGGTCTTCCTGATCACTCTTTGTTCATAAATTTCTAAGGTCTTTCCTGATTTCATACAGTCATGGTACTTTGATAATTTTTCATGGATTCGATTCAGATCACGACCTTCCCACTGAAAAGCTTTTGGACCACCAAAAGTTGGTTTTCAAGCATCGACTAAGTGAGGGTACAATTGTCTCACTTTTCCAATCTCTCTCCACTTTGCATTGCTCGACTTTCAACCCTTGAGCTCGATTCTAAGGTACTCAACATCTCCTCTGCGCATCATCCTCACCTTCCTGTCCAAAACTGTGTCTTCCTGCAATTCATTGAGATATTCATGTAGCAGGTCATCAATAGAGGGAAATTGACTCTACTCTTCGGGGTCCTCAATTAATGAAGGTTCAAACAATCCAAAGAAATCTTCATTTACAACTGAGTAGATCAAGGTGAAAAGAATTCTCACCAATCTTCTCAAGTATCTTGAAGGGTCCATACCTGATAGGCTTTAGCTTTTTACCTTCACCTTGCATCCTGTCCTTGGTGATATACGCCCAGACTTGGTCACCAACTTGGAAACTATGCTCCATCCAATGCTTGTTATGCCTTGCCTTGTATTTGGCTTGGCTCTTTTCCAGTTGTTCCTTTACTGCCTGGTGGATCTCTTGGATTCGTTCAATGAACCTAGTTGCCATGTCCACATCACTGTGTCCATCAACTGTGGTATCCTTACCAAAGACAAAATCCAAAGGAGACCTTGGTGTGAAACCAAAACAAGTCTCAAAAGGAGATCTCTATGTAGAAGAATGTTTTGCTCTGTTGTAAGCATGCTACACATAACATAAATGTTCATGCAAAAGCTTAGGATGCTTCTGCAATATCCTCTGAGTAACTGGATCACTGTCCTGTTAACTACTTCTGTTTGGCCATCAGTTTGTGGATGAAAATTTGTGCTTTTCTTCAGTTTGGTGTCCATCAATTCCCACAAACTTAACCAAAGCTTCCCCACAAATCGGGTGTCTCGCTCAGATACAATGGAAGTGGGTAATCCAAAATGAACCCATACATGTTCAAAGAATAGTTTTGCAGTTTGTTCAGCTGTAATCTATTTATTACAAGGTATCAAAATACACATTTTGTTGAACCTATCCACAACGACATACAGATAATCATGACCTTTCCTAGATTTAGGCAGTCCTCCAACAAAATCCATGGAAACACTTTCCCAAGGGTGAGAAGGAACTGGTAATAGAGTGTAAAAGCCTAGTTTTCTATTGTTGGGCTTGCTTTTAGCACACAGGTATACCCTCTTACATATCTAGAAACTGTCTCGTTCATTTTTGGCCAATAACAAAATCTTTGCAGCTGTGCAACTATTTTACTTACCCCAAAGTGACCTAATATCAGAGAAGTGTGTGCTTCTCTAATTATCTTTACTCTTTCAGTTTGTGGAATGCATAACTTCCCACAATGATATAAGATTCGGTCCTTTA
>APFE031662654.1:0-25253 GCA_000404065.3 Pinus taeda | reverse complement strand
ACCTGATGAGATACTCTGTAATTGATCGATTTCACAGCTGTCGGGTTCTTGTTTCTATGACTTCTCCATGTTCTAATATGATTTTTCTTTCCTCTTCATGTTATACCAATATTGTTTGAAACGGGATATTCTCCAACTTTTGAATGAGTGGCCACTCTTATTTGTCATTCTTCCATTCATCCCTTGCTTCATTTATCCAATGTGGTTGGATAATAGAAATAACACAAAACAATGCTTCCACATCCTCATCCTTTCTTGAGAGTGCATCTACAACAAAAAATTTCTTCCCTTTTCTATAGATGATGTCAAACTCATAACCCAACATATTTGTGATTCATTTTTCTATTCTTCTAAAGATAATATTTGTTCTAAAAAGTATTTAAGACCATCTTGATCCATTTTTACCTTGAAGTGTATTCCCATTGGATAAGGTCGCCATTTCTTAAGTGCATGCAGTATTTCCAACATTTCCTTCTCATAAATAGCTTGCTTGAGTTGTAGCTGTAAAAATACCCAATCACCTACATCAAATGTTTTTTCACTATGATGTTGATCTACGTGTTGTTTCATTCGATTCTGCACCAAAGTGGTGTTATCCACTAAAAGTTGGAGAACTTGTTGTTGATGCTCGATGTGATATTCAACTTCTTGAACCATTTTCTTCTTCATATGTCCTTCTATCTTGAGATTTTTTGGAGTTTTAATTTCTTCCAATGCTTTACAAGATATGGTAGGATTCATTCATTTTTCTTGTTGATATGTCCTTCTATCTTGATAGTTTGAGGAGTGGTAATTCTGGCCAATGCATTACAAGATATGGTTGGATTCATTTCTTCTTTCTTGATGTGATATTTCACTTATTGAACCTTTTTCTTCTTGATATTTCCTTCTATCTTGAGAGTTTGAGGAGTCGTAAATCTTGCTAATGCCTTACAAGATATGGTTGGATTCATTTCTTGTTTCTCTCGGGATGTGTCCTGGCATATATCCTCTTCTTTTGATGTTTCTTGTTCCTTTTCTTCCTTCTCTCCATACTCTATGTAAAATAATTTCTTGTCAGCACACTTATGACCTTCAGTGCATTTGCTATCACAATTGTAACAAAGCCCTTTTTCTCTTTTTTCTTCCAATTGTTGTGGTGTAACCCTTGTAGGTTGTGGAAGGCTAGGAGAAACAACACTTTCATCTTTATAGTTGTGAGGGGTATACTTCCTTGTTGCCATAATTTTTCTTTCCGCTTTGTAGCAAAGAATTTTGTCTCTTTTTTCTTCCAATTGTTGTGGTGTTGCTCTAAAGAAGGTATTTCTCTTTGTATCCTCATAATGTGCTATTATTTACTCTATGAAAATTGACCATGTAACAAGTTGTTTACGAGAACAAAGCCCTTTATACCATAAAAATTGATCTTGCTATAAATATGAAGATGCATACATACCTTTTGTAACAGTGGTACGCAATGTAGATCAAAATATTTCTCCATATGTAGTATCCAATTTACCGGATCCTTGCCATCAAAATTCCTCATATCATCTTTTCTTGATTTTAGGAGCTCGATCTTGAAACAACTCTAACTCTGTAATTTCAAATCTTCCAGTTTTGAAATTGCAACCTAGAGTAGTCCTTTGCATCCTCTTTCTAATGCCGCTAGTCTGAGTGAAACTGGATTCTCCAAGAAAGGGTTATGCACAATATCCCAAAATGACCTGATTATATACCTTTCTAGAAGAGTGAACTTTATGAAGTGCCACGTGTCACTGTTTTGACCTTTGGATCTAAAAAATATACGCATGAAACTACTATCTATCCTCTTTATATAAATTCTTATGAAATTTCAATCTGATGCTCAAAGTGACAATTATGATAAGTTTCCCTAGGTCACCTATTTAGAATGTAATTCGGGAGCCTGCAAAAAGGCCAACTTCCTCAGATGATATCTCGGCAAATATAGCACGAAAAGCTCTAAAATTTGGACCCAAGGTTCAAAATGATTTCAACCCTAATGGGTTTTTGTTTTAGAATATGAAACATCGAAGAAAAAAATTTATAGTGAAAAAGCCACGATGACCTATTTCGAGCAGCAAAACCCTAGAATCCAAAGCTCTGATACCAAATGTTATGAAAACAAAGAGATAGAAAAGATAGATCAACGCCTTGGAATTCAACCTCTTTGAATGGGAAACCTCATTTACATTACAAAAATGAACAATTCTTGGATGATACAAATGACAGGACCTCCTTTTTATATATAGGAGTCTAAGGGGTCATAATATAATCAGAGTCGAGATAACAATAATAATGTAAGGGCACAATAATAACAATATGGGGATGACATGGGTACAACATATAATAAGGGGGCTGCACTAATAACAATAAGGGGTTACACTAGTAGTATAGGGGCCTAAGAGGAGCTGGTGGTGGAGGTTGACGCCGAGGAGGTGGAGGTGGAGATAAGCAAATTAATTTAAGATTCATGTCTTAAATTAAAACATTAAATTGTCACTCTCTTTTTCATTGTTGGAAATGGAAGCAACAGTCTCATGAATCCAAGGCATATCTCTTCACATACATAATATCCTACTATTAATGATAAGTAATACATTTATGAAGATTTCCTCCATGCACAATTATAGTCATTCAATTACATGAAATTTCTTTAATGTTTAAACCTAATGCCTTGGTCAGGAATTTGGAACATTTTTAAAGATTAATTTTTTTTTTTCGTTTAAATATTTTATGACTCCCTTCAACACTTATAGTTCTCATATTATTTTTCAATGAATCATTTTTTTGGGAATGATTGGTTTCATCAAATTATTATTGATTTAAAAAGTGTTGGGTTAAAGTTAACATTGATTCTTGAATAAGAAGACTTATGTTCTTCTTTTTTATGTTTACTTGAGAAGCATAGGGTATTAGGAATTATATATGTATTTGTTTATTCTTTGGGTATTGCACATATTTTGCATAATTATTATTACTTTTTTTTAAATCTAATGGTTTAAGGAAAAAAAATTAATTTTGAGTTCACTTTCTGGCATGACCTAAGCTTCTCCACTTTTTAGAGAATCCACTATTTATCTTGTATTTTATTTCAAAATATTTATTACGAAGGGGAAATATGTTCTTCTTGGGTGTTTGTATGGAAACATTACGCATGCTCTAGCTTCCTATGTGTTAATTGTAAGGGATATTTTGTCATGGGAACAACATTCCATTAACAAAATTATACTTTTGAGGGAAAGACTAAAGAAGAAATACATGTAATTAGTGGAGGATCAGAGACTGTTTATTGTATTATCATTATTGAATTTGAAATCCTTTAATGCAACTTATTTTGTAACATGTTATACTAAATAATGAACATTTTTATTTGCGGGCTATATTTTTGAACTTGAAAATTGTGGCTTTATATGAGTTTTTGTTAATCGATTTTTTTATCATATAGGAAATTAACTTTCTTTAAATATTTTGTCTTCTAGTCAATCTCATTGTGCATTTTCTGTAAGTTCAAAAATTTTTTTATTGATCAAGACTTATTAGAGTTTTGATTGAAGAAGAGAACACAACAGTTACTATAACAGTTACACACCAAGGAGTTGAAAACCTATTTGAAGTGAAGCAATTGGATAACTGTCTTTCTATTAGAGAATCAATGCAAAGGAAGGAAAAATAACTTGATGTAAAGATTAAATGAGGGACTCACCACCAATGGCAAGTAGATGAAGTTGAAAGTGGAAAATTCCAATACCTTTTTCCTCATTTCTTGTAGCCCGTGCACACCCCAGTCGTAATCTCTTATGTTCTTCATTCCACCAACCGCCATACCTTATATTCGTCATTCTATCAAAGTGAAGGGGAAAACACATATTTAGTATTATGTAGAAAATATGTCCCAAGCTGAGAATTATTAAGAAATGTTATTGAGTAGACACATCATATTTAATAAACAAAAGATTATATCAAGCTTTATTTAATTTTTAAATCCACATGTCATAGTCCCATTACATGTGCGAGTAGTGGAGCTTTTGAATTTTTTGACAACTCGGACGCATCGAGTGACAACTAACATTGTTGAAATCATATGGCTCAGGCAGTAGCTACGGCTAGAGTAATTCGATTAAGGAATTCATAAAAAATTATGATAATGATGTTGTGGTCCTCACTCCATCCATTGGGACATATCTAAGATAATGATGTTGTGGACCTTACTCCATCCATTGCGTGAGTGTGGAGTATGTTAAACATTTATTTACACCGCAATAAAAGTTTAGAGGATATATTATTGTAGACTAAACATTTGTCTACACCTCTGTAAAAGTCCATTAGACATATTGTACCTCACCTTGCTAGTTATTGTTGGAAACATGAATTTATTTTAACATATAATTAATTAATTTTATAAAGTTGTTGTATAAAATGTTCTATGAGTTATTACCAATTTTGTATATATATAAAAAAACAATTTCATATATATATTGAATTTTTTAAATGATGCATTCTAAAATTTTATTATAATTAACTTCAAATTTTAGTATAAAAAAATATCCGTATTTTCTTTTCTTCTGAAGTAAAATTTTCTACTCTTTGGATTTATAAATTTACACTCATAGCACAACAAGTGTGTTGGATTTCCACTAGGGAAACCTGACCAAACAAGTAACCTCAAATGTTTCTAAATATGAAAATACATAGAGTTAAGACACAAAGCTAAGTCAAGAAAACGTAAATCAAAACTAAAAATACATAGGTAGATAGGCATGCATGCATATTTCTCGAGATCAATGACCTTTAATGTGATGGGATGCTTATTTCTGCTATGAGTGTACCGAGGATCAAGAGAAACCCCATTTGCCATTAAATTCTCGCAAGAACTCCCATTGTATGACCAACATCAACAATCCAATCTTCCACCTCAGCAAACACCTCATTGTTTGTTAGGATTATGTCTCTCATTGGAAAGTTCCATTTCCACCTAAGTGATATCTCTTGAATTGATTAAGTGGTCAAATCCTAGTAATGATTGGTTGAGCTCTCAAGACAAATTTGAGCTCTAGGACAACCTATATCTTGTTATTAATATGCTCCTCACTTGACATTAGATATTTATCTAGGCATCAAAAACAACCAAAAGGATGAGAGGCCCATGTGACACTCGAATGGTTCATCAAGAGTGGAGAAACCCGAACACAACCGCCTATTCTTGCCAATACCTTCTAGTGGCAGAGCCATCTTGAGGCCTAAAATGTTTATGGGATAAAAATAAGGAACCAATGAAGGAATCAGAATAAAAATGTATAAATAAAGAGTCTTAACATACCAAGGCCCAATAGCTCTAATAGGTTCCTAGGGTACGAGCATTTACTTGACATTAAATATTTTTTTCATTGTTTACCTATGTATACATATATCTTATAAATTTGTATTTTTTATAGTCATATATTTGTTTATTTATTTTTCATTATAAAACCGCATTCAGTTATGTTTATGATCAAATATATATTTTTGGTGTAAGGTAATATGAATTTGTTATTTAATTTATGTTGGTTATAATTTTTTTACGTAAATATTACTCTTTTCGAATATGAAAATGTATATTTATTTAACATACATTTAAATATTTTGAAAGCTATTGTTACTTTTCCAAAATTGCTAATGTCACAATGTATGATTTATAACAAATTGCTAGAATTTATGTCTGTATTTTTAGGTTTTAAAATTACACTTTAAATGGCATAATGGGTTGTGGATTATTTTATTAATATTATAAAATTTATTTCATATTTATAATGTATATAAAATTGTATATTGTCACCATATATTTTTGTTGAAAGAATTAGTTTCTCTTAATGCCAAGTAATGTTAAGTGATGTATGTATCTTTTTATAAAAGTATGTTTTTATTTTTATTTTTTAAATTGCACTTTAAATGACACAATGGGTTGTGCTTCTCTTAT
Source organism: Pinus taeda (assembly GCA_000404065.3). Lineage (NCBI taxonomy): Eukaryota > Viridiplantae > Streptophyta > Pinopsida > Pinales > Pinaceae > Pinus > Pinus taeda. Next base: position 19,300 of record APFE031662654.1, on the reverse strand, counting down.
TAATATTGTAAAATCAATTCCACGTTTATGATGTATATAAAGTTATATATTGCCACCATATATTTTTGTTGAAAGAATTAGTTTCACTTAATGCTAAGTAATGTTAAGTGAAGTCAGGTTTCAAAATTAGATTGAGGATTTAAGTTTTTGGATTACGGGGGAGACAGTGAGGGAGTGATGGTGACATAGAGATAGAGAGTGAGATGGGTAAATGGGTAAGAGATGATTGAGAGAGAGTCTGAGGGACTTAAATATATTTAAGGAGAGAGAGAGTCACATGAGGGAAATGGGGAGAGAGAATGAGAGAAATGATGAGAGATAAGAAGAGAGAGAGGGATTAAGGGAGAAGGAGTAAGAAAGGGAGAGAGGAGATGAGTGCAAGAGATAGGGAGAAATGGGAGAGAGAGGGAGGGCGGGGGAGGAAATCAAGAGACAGAGAAAGAGAGAGGGAAATGGAGAATGAGAGAGAGGAAGAGTGAGAGACGGAGGTAGAGGGCATGAGAGATAGGGAGAGCGAGTGAGTAGGATGGAGATAGAAAGGGCTAGGAGAGAGAGGCAAAGAAAGATTGAATGTGGGAGAGAAGGGGGGAGAGAGGCAGTGAGAATGAGAGTGAGAGTGAGAGGAGAGCGAGGGAGAGAGAGGAAGAGATTTAGAGAGAGAGAGAGAGAGAAGGATATAATGTCAAATCGATTGTGCGAGAGAGGTGTTATAAGAGTGAGGAAGAGAAATATTGGGAGACAGTGAGAGAGGGAGAGCAAGTGAGAGAAAGAATCGAAGATATAGACGACAAGAAGGAGTGAGGGGGGAAAGGAGGAAGAAGTAGAAATGGAGTGTGTGTGTGTGTGTGTGTGAGAGAGAGAGAGAGAGAAAGAGAGAGGGAGAGCGGGGGAAGAGAGAGAGTAAGATAAAGAATGAGACCGTGAGATACTAACAGAGGGAGAGATAGAGAATGATTCAATATCATAGAGAGAGTGAGGGAGACACATACAAGGAATCAGAGAGAGAGATTGAGATATACTGTGACAAAGAGATAGCATGAGTGAGATAGAGCAAGAGTTAGAGAGTGAGAGAGAGAGAGAGGGAAAAATGGATGGAATGAGGGAGGGCCTATTTTGTCCCTTCGTTTTCTTTCACGATATATTCATACACATTCAGGATTTATTTCCTATGTGAAGTACTATTCTCATTCACATTTCTTGCAAACTGGATTTTTTAGCTAGCATCTCTCATTTTTGCAACACTAAAGTCTTATGAACCCTAAACCCTAAACCTTAAGCATTTTATAACATTTTAAACCTTAAACCTAAACCCTAAGCATTTAATGACATTTTAACAAGCTTTTTGTAACTTTTTTTGAATTTTTTATTAAAAGCATTTACTAAAATGTTATAAATCCTAAACCGTAAGAGGTTTATAACATTTTAAACTAAAAACCCTAAACCCTATAACCTAAACATTAAACACTAAGTATTTTATAACATTTTACAAAGTGTTCTCTAACTTTTTTTTAAGTGTTTATTAAAATAATTTACTAAAGTGTTATAAACCCTAAACCCTAAACAATGAGCATTTTATATAATTTTAAATCCTAAACCCTAAAGCCTAAGAATTTTATAACATTTTAACAAGAATTTTGTAGCTTTTTTTATGTTCTTATTAAAATAGTTTATCAAAGTGTTATAAATCCCAAAACATACATCCTAAACCCTATCCCTAAACACTAAGAATTTTATAACGTGCTAAAATACATTTTTTAACTTTTATTTCAGTGTTATAACCCTAAACCGTTAGCATTTTATAACATTTTATAAAGTGTTTTGTAACTTTTATTTAAGTGTTTATTAAAATAATTTACCAAAGTGTTATAAACCCTAAATCTTAAACCCTAAACACAAAGCCCTAAACCACAAATCACAAACCCCAATCCCTAAACCCTAAAACCTAAGCATTTTATGATCTATTAAAATTTTTTGTAACTTTTATTTAAATGTTTATTAAAAGAATTTACCAAGGTGTTATAAGACGTAAACCCTAAACCCTAAACCCTAAACCCAAAACCCTAAACCCTAATCAATTAATAACATTTTAAAAAGTATTTTGTAACCTTTTTTTAAGTGTTTATTAAAATCTCTTAATAAAGTTTTATAAACCCTAAACCCTAAACCCTATAAACTAAACCCTAAACCATATGCATTTCATAACATTTTTAATAGCATTTTGTAACTTTTATTTAAGTGTTTAGTAAAATAATTTAGTAAATTGTTATAAACCTTAAACAATAAACCCTAAAACCTAAATCCCAAAACCTATATCCTAAGCCCTAACTCCCAAACCCTAAGCCCTAAGAATTTTATAAGAGTTTAAGAAGAATTTTGTAACTTTTATTTAAGTGTTTATTAAAAGAATTTACTAAAGTGTTATGAGACATAAATTATAAACACAAAAATGTAAACCCTAAACACAAAAACCTAAATCCTAAACCCTAAAAGCTAATCCCTAAACGCTAAACCCCAAACCTCAAACCCTAAACACTAAACTGTAAACCGTAAACCCTAACAATTTTATAATATTTTATAAATTGTTTTGTGACTTTTATTGAAGTGTTTATTAAAATAATTTACCAAAATGTAGACCCTAAACACTAAACCCTAAAACCAAACGCAAAGCCCCAAACCTTAAACCCTAAACTATAAACTCTAAACCCTAAACCCTAATCATTTTAGAACATTTTAAAAATTATTTTGAAACTTTTATTTAAGTGTTTATTAAAATAATATACTAAAGTCTTATAAACCCTAAACCTTAACCTCTAAACCCTAAAACATAAACCCTAAACCCTAAACCTTAAAATCTAAACCCCAAACCGTGAACATTAAACCCTAAAACCTAAGCTTTTTATAACATTTAAAAAAGCATTTCTAATTTTTACTTAAGTGTTTATTGAAATAATTTATTAAAGTATTATAAACCCTCAACCATAAACTATAAACCACAAAAAATAAACCCTAGACCCTAAACTCTAAACCCTAACCCCTCAATCCTAAACACTAAACCCTAATAATTTTATAACATTTCAAAAAACATTTTGTAGCTTCTATTTAAGTTTATTAAAATCATTTACTAAAGTGTTATAAAACCTAAACCCCAAACTCTAAAGAGAAAACCCAAACGAAAAACCCTAAACACTATTCCCTAAGCATGTTATAACATCTTTAAAAAATTTCTAACTTTTATTTAAGTATTTATTAAGAGGATTTACCAAAGTCTTAGAAATGCTAGATTATTAACCCTAAACCCTAAGCAATTTATAACATTTTAAAAAGTGTTTTCTAACTTTTATTTAAGTGTTTATTATAAGAATTTACTAAAGTCTTATAAACCCTAAACCCTAAGAATTTTATATAATTCTGAAAAGAGTTTTGTAACTTTTACTTATGTTTTTATCAAAATAATCTACTAAGGTGTTATAAACCCTAAACCCTAAGAACTATAAACCCTAAAAAAAAAATCTAAACCATAAACGCTAAACCCTAAGCCTTTTATAACATTTCAAAAAGCGTTTTGTAACTTTCTTTGCTTGTTTATTAAAAGAATTAACTAAAGTGTTATAAACTCTAAACCCTAATCCCTAAAACCTAAAGCCTAACTATTTTATAACATTTTAAAGAGTGTTTTGTAACTTTTATTGAAATGTATATTAAAACATTTACTGAAGTGTTATAAACCCTAAACCCTAAACACTAGAGCCTAAGAATATTATAAAATTTTAAAAACTATTTGTAGCTTTTATTTAAGTGCTTATTACAAGAATTTACTAAAATGTTATAAAACCTAATTCCTAAACCCTAAACCCCAAATCCTAATCCCTAAACCATAAACCCTAAGAATTTTATGAGTATCTATAATAAGGGAAGATCACATCTAGGTATGCGAGTGTAGGTTGGAGAAAATTGTGGTACATGAGATACCTAGACCTTTGTTTTTCCACCCTTCTTCATAAACCTTATTCATTTTAATTATTTTTCTTCATGACTCCTCAAGGCTCCATGGGATGAATGCATTATGTGTAATATTTAGAAATGGACACCCCCTTAAGGTGGGGTTGTACATCCCTACACCGTAAACCCTAAACCCTAAACCCTTAATCCTAAAACCCAAACCCTAAACCATAAAGCATAAAACCCAAATATTAAACACTAAACCCTAAGCATTTCATAACATTATAAAAAGTGTTTTGTAGCTTTTATTTAAGTGTTTATTAAAACAATTATTAAGGTTCTATAAACCCAAAACCATGACCCTAAACCACAAACCCTAAATCTTAAACCGGAAATCTTAAAACTTAAACCCGAAGCATTTTATAAAGTGCTATAAACCCTAAACTGTAAACCTTAATCCGTAAAGCCTAAGCTGCAAACGGCTAACCCTAAACCCTAGACGCTAAAATCTATAACCTTTTATAACAATTTTATAAACTTTTTGTAAATTTTATTTAAGTGTTTACAAAAAAAAATTAATAAAGTGATATAAACCCTAAACTCTAAACCATAAGTGCCTAACCCTAAACCCTAAATTGTAAACCCTATACCGTAAGTATTTTATAACATTTTAAAAAGTGTTTTGTAACTTTTATTTAAATGTTTATTAAAAGAATTTACTAAAGTTTTATAATCGCTAAACCCTAAACTCGAAACCCTAAACCGTAGATTGAAAACCCTAAACCCTAAACCCTAAAGCCCAAACACTAAACCCTTAACATTTTAAAGGATTTTAAAAATTGTTTTGTAACTTTTATTTAGGTTTTTATTAAAATAACTTACTAAATTTTTATAAACCATAAACCCTAAATCATAAACCCTAAAACCTAAACCTTAAACCATATACCCTAATCATTTTATAACATTTTAAAAAGTGTTTTGTAACTTTTATTTAATTGTTTATTAAAAGAATTTAATAAAGTGTTATAGACCTTAAAATCCAAAACCTTAAACCCTAAACCATAGACCACAAAACCCCAAACCCTAAAACACTAGCATTTTATAAACCTTTAATACTATACCCTAAACCCTAAACCCTAAACCCCAAACCCTAAACGCTACACCCTAAACTCTAAACCCTAAACCATAAATGCTAAGAATTTTATAACATTTTAAAAACATTTTTGTAAGTTTTATTTAATTGTTTATTAAAATATTTTAAGAAAGTGTTATAAACCCTAAATTGAAAACCCTAAACCCTAAGCCATAAACCACAAATAATAAACCTTGAACCCTTATCTCTAAAACATAAAGAGTAAGCATTTTATAACACTTTAAAAAGCAGTCGGTAAATTTTATTTAAGTGTTTATCAGAAGCATTTACTCATGTGTTATAAACACTAAACCCTAAACTCCAAACTTGAAAATCGAAACCCTAATCCCTAAAGCCTGAAGCCTAAATCCTAAGAATTTTATAACATTTTAAAAACCGTTTTGTAACTTTTATTCAAGTGTTTATTAAAATCATTTACTAAAGTGTTATAAACCATAAAACCTAAAACCTAAACCCTAAGAATTTTATAACAGCTTAAAAATTGTTTTGATACTTTTATTTAAGTCTTTATTAAAATAATTTACTAAGGTCTTATAAACCCTAAACACTAAATCCCAAAGGCCAAACCGTAAACAATAAACTCTAAGCATTTTATATCATTTTAAAAATAATTTTTTAACTTTTATTTAAGCCTTGATTAAAACCATTTAATAAATTCTTACAAACCACAAACCCTAAATGCTAAAACACCATAAACCCTAAACCCCAAACCCTAAATGCTCAACCCTAATCCCTAATCATCTTATAACATTTTAAAAATCATTTGCTAATTTTTATTACAATGTTTATTAAAATAATTTGCTAAAGCATTATAATCCCTAGACACGAGAACCTAAACTCTAAAAACCAAATGTGAAACCCTAAACCCTAAACCTTAAATCCTAAACTTTAAGCATTTTATAACATTTTAAAAAGTGTTATGTAACTTTTATTTAAGTGTTTATTAAAATCATTTACTAAAACCTTAAAAATGCTAAACCTTAAACCCTAAACCCAAACGCTAAACCCTAAGCATTTTATAACATTTTAAAAAGAGTTTTTTAACTTTTATTTAACTGCTTATTAAAATAATTTACTAAATCCTTATAAACCCTAAATCCTAAAACATGAACCATAAACCCTAAACCCCAAACCTCAAACCCAAACCATAAATACTAATCATTTTATAACATGTTAAAAAGTGTTTTGTAACTTTCATTTAAGTGTTTATTAAAAGAATTTTCTAAAGTGTTATAAACCCTAAATCCTAAAGACTAAAACCTAAACCAAAAACCCTAATCCCTAAACCTTAGGTATTTTATAGCATTTTGAAAAGTGTTTTGTAATGCTTATTTAAATTTTTATTAAAATAATTTACTAAATTATGATAAACCCTTAAACCTAAGCCCTAAACCGTAAATCGTATACCCTAAACCTTAATCGTTTTATAACATTTCAAAAATATTTTTGTAGCTTTTATTTAAGTCTTTATTAAAATAATTTACTAAAGTGTTATAAAACCTAAACCCTAAGCCCCAAACACTACACCTCAAACCCTAAAACCTAAACCTTATGTATTTTATAACACTTCAAAAAGCGTTTTCTAAATTTATTTATGTGTTGATTATTTAAAGAATTTACTAAAGTGTTATAAACCGTAAAACCTAAACCCTAAGCATTTTACAACATTTTAAAAAGCCTTTTGTAACTTCTATTTAAGTGTTTATTAAAAGTAATTACTAAAGTGTTATAAACCTTAAACCCTAAACCCCCAAGACCTAAAACCGAAACCCTAATCATTCTATGACATTTTAGAAAACATTTTGAACTTTTATTTAGGTATTTATTAAAATAATTTACTAAAGTGTTATACATCCTAAACCCTAAACCCTAAACCCTAAACCCTAAACAATTTTTTTCCTTTTTTCCTTTTTCTGAAACAATTTTACACATACATAAAAAGAGGAAAAAGTTGAATCTTCTATTTTAACTCACTTAGGTTCATTTACTTTGTTTACAAATATTTTAATCAAAGTACATTTGAAAAATACAAATACGGAGTTGAATTTTATCCTTTGATTTATATTTGTGCTTAATTTAATAATCTAATTTTGAAAGAAAACATATAATTGATTTCAAAAATATACAACTATATTTTTTTAAACACGCTAGAGATGTCTTTTTCAAGGTTATTATGTTGCCTCTAGTTACAAAAGTGAATTGTAATAAGCCTTGGTAAATTTATATTATGACCTTTTTAATTGAATATGCCCCTAAAAAGTCAAAGTGGGTCAAACGACATCTCATAAATGTGGCATATGACAGTGTAAATATTTTTTTTTATTAATATAAAAGAAAATTTGGTCTTTTATGTTATGATTCTTGAAAATTTATTAAAGGCTTAAATGTGATATTAGACTTCTAATTCACAGGGAATGAGTTATGACAAAGAAAAGGAAATATAAAAAGTAAAAAAAAAAAAAGTTCTCCTTTTTGTAAGATTTGAATTGTTGGTTTTCCAAACTACGAAGAAAACACGTGACTCGAAATAAAAATTTGATGAGTCGGGTTCACTTAATAGAATTTTTTGAGATAAAAGAGGTTGGATAGAAGATAAAGGGATATTGGGAAAGAATGACTATACTAATACCCTAAATGTAGCAAGATGTTTGTAAGGGTCAAGGAAATGTAAATTGGAAAAGGAACTACTATTATTCTCATGGGGAGTAGGAGTTTGAAGCTTTCGGCGTACTACCTAGAAACATAGTTCTTGGTTGGGAGGAAGAAATAGCCTTAATTTTATTTATGACAAAAAAATCTTAGAATAAGTATATCCTAGTCTAGCTCGGTTTTTTAACAAAGAAATAATACACTTGAATGTGTTCAAATATACAAAAGGATATTATATAATAAATTAAAGATGCTTGCTTAGATGAATAAATATATAAACATGCACAGTGGTCCTTATTCACCTGCAAAAATATAATTTTTTGTAAGCTATTATAGAAAAGAACTATTGCAGGTAAGAAAAATAAATTTATACATAGTTTAACTTCTATAAAAATAAACGTATAGATAGTTTAGATTGCTATAGGCCAAACGACTCGAATCATACCAGTTGGCCATGGAACAAGCAATGTTGGGTAAAGTAATACTAGGGCCTAATGGAAAACCTTCACAAACTCCAATGACAAGGATTCATCATACCTCTTTCCTAATTTGTGTATTCTCTTATTCAAATAAAATGATAATAATAGTAAATTATATACAATCATTATGAAAAAATAAAATCTATGGAGTTGACACAAATATCTAATGTATACTCATAGAATGTAAATACAACAAATATTATAGTATTGTAAACTTTTATGGTATCACTTCATTACACAGAGTAACAAGTAAATAAATTGTATAAATTATTCTTACAAATAAAAACAAATATTTACATTGTTGGGGCTAGAAGATGGCATAAACTATTTTCATTAACAAAGAGAGGGTAAACCCCTTGAATTGAAATTGATATACGTGGCTTGTTTTGAGTGTCGATCCTTTTGGGAAAATCCCCAGTTAGATATGGGTTTTCTTTACAGTCAAACAACATAAAATTTCCTTGTGGCCAACATCAAGTGAAAATCGCAATTGACACTGAAACCCTGTAAAGAGGAAGCATTGGATAAGTACATGAAGGCAAAAACGTACGTGGAAAAACATGCCCTAATTTTAACCCCAAGAGAATGTTGCAAGATAGCCCAAGTTGGTTGTAGATGAACATACATAGACAAGAAAGGAATGCCTTAGTTTGGATTGGAATAACATTTAATTAATCAGCCCATAGAACGTTACAGAGGGCTTTCAGGTAACTAGAGTTTGACCTTAGTAATATAGATGAAATCCTTCCATCTCATGCTCTACAGTAAAGGGAATACCAATAGTATTGTACATATATGCTTGTAAAAAGAAAAATTATACCCTAAACTGTGATATCCACACCCCCAACCTAAACCCTAAACCTTAAACCATAAGCACTTTATAACATTTTAAACCCCAAACCCTAAAACCTAAGTATTTTATAAAATTTTAACAAGTGTTTGTAACTTTGTTTTAGGTGTTTGTTTAAAGAATTTACTAAATTGTTATAAATAATAAACCCTAAGCATTTTATTACAATTTACCAAGTGTTTTGTAACATTTTAAAACCCTAAAAATTTTATAACATTTTAATAAGAATTTTGTAACCTTTTTTTAAGTGTTTATTAAAAGCATTTACTAAAGTGTTATAAACCATAAACCCTAAAACCTACACCCTAAGAATTTATATAATATTTACAGAGTCTTTGTAACTTTTTTTCAAAAGGTTTATTAAAAATTTACTAAAGTGTTCCTCAAACTAAAACCTAAGATTTAAACTTTTTAGCAAAGTGTTTTGTACTTTTTTCTACGTGTTTATTAAAAGCATTTACTAAATTTTTATAAACCCTAAACCCTAAACTCTAAACAATAAGAATTTTATAACATTTGAAAACCTAAGTCCTAAGAATTTTATAACATTTTAAAAAGTGTTTTCTAAACTTTTTTTAAGTGTTTATTAAAAGAATTTATTGAAGTGTTATAAGACCTAAACCCTAAACCCTAAACACTAAGCATTTTATAACATTTTAAAAAGAGTTTTGTAACTTTTTAAAGTGTTTATAAAAAGAATTTACTAAATTCTTGTGAACCGTAAACCCTAAACCTTAACTATTTTGTATTATTTTAAATCCTAAACCTAAACCCTAAGCATTTAATGAAATTTTAAGAAGCTTTTTGTAACTTTTTTTGAAGTCTTTATTAAAAGAATTTACTAAAGTGTTATAAACACTAAACCCTAAACCATGAGCATTTTATAGAATTTTAATCCTAAACCCTAAAGCCTAAGCATTTTATAACATTTTACAAGCATTTCGTAACCTTTATTTATGTTCTTATTAAAATAATTTATAAAAGTGTTATAAATTCCAAACCCTAAACCATAAACCATATCCTAACACTAAGAATTTTATAATGTTTTATAATACATTTTTGTAACTTTTTAAAGTGTTTATTAAAATCATTTAATAAAGTGCTATAACCGTAAACCCTAAACCCTAAGAATTTTATCACATTCTAACAACTCTTTTGTAACTTTTATTTAAGTGTTTATTAAAATAATTTACTAAAGTGTTATAAACCCTAAACACTAAACCCTGAACCCCAAACGCCAAACCCTAAACCCTAAAACCTAAACCCTAAACCCTAAACCCCAAACCCTAAACCCTAATCATTTAATAACATTATAAAATGTGTTTTCTAACCTTTTTTATGTGTTTATTAAAAGCTCTTAATAAACTTTTATATACCCTAAGTCCTAACCCTAAACCCCAAACCCTAAAACATAAACCCTAAACCATAAACAATAAATCCTAAACCGTATAAACTAAAACCTAAACCATAGGCATTTTATAACATTTTTGAAAGAATTTTGTCACTTTTATTTAAGTGTTTATTAAAATAATTTACTAAATTGCTATAAATATTAAACGATACACCCTAAAACCTAAACCCTAAACCACAAGCCCTAAACCGTAAACCATAAACCCTAAGAATTTTATAATAGTTTAAGAAGAATTTTGTAAATTTTATTAAGCGTTTACTAAAATAATTTACTAAAGTGTTATAAACCCTAAACCCTAAACACAAAACCCTAAACCCTAAAAAAAAAAACAGAAACCTTAAACCCCAAAACCTAAACATTAAGCCCTAAACCCCAACCCCAACCCTAAACCCTAAATTGTAAGTCGTGAACTGTAACCATTTTATAACATTTTAAAAATTGTTTTGTAACTTTTATTTAAGTGTTTATCAAAAGCATTTACAAAAATGTTGTAAACCTTAAACACTAAACCATAAACCTAAACAAAAAATCCCAAACCTTAAACCCTATACCCTAAACGCTAAATCCCAAACCCTAAACCCTAATCATTTTATGAAATTTTAAAAATTATTTTGAAACTTGTATTGAAGTGTTTATTAAAATCATTTACTAAAGTGTTATAAACCATAAACCGTGACCTCTAAACCACAAACCCTAAACCGTAAATCATAAACACTAAACCCTAAACCTTAAACCCTCAAGCCCAAACTGTGAACATTAAACCCTAATCCATACGCATTTTACCATATTTAAAAAAGTGTTTTGTAATTTTTATTTAGGTGCTTATTAAAAGAATTTACTAAAGTGTTATAAACCCTCAACCCTAAACTGTAAACCACAAACCCTTAATCTTAAACACTAAACTCTAAACCTGAAACCCAAAACCCTAAACGCTAAACTCTAAACCCTAAACCCTAAACCCCAAACCCTAAACGTTAAACCCTATAAATTTGATGGAATTAAAAAAAAAATATTATAACTTCTATTTTAAGTGTTTACTAAAATCATTTACTAAAATGTTATATACCCTAAACCCTAAACTGTAAACACCAAACCCCAAACCATAAACCCTAAACCCTAAACCCTAAGCATTTTATAGCATCTTAAAAATATTTCCAAATTATATTTAAGTGTTTATTAAGAATATTTACTAAAGCCTTATAAACCCTAGACTCTTAAAACTAAACACTAAACAATTTATAACATTTTAAAAAGTGTTTTTTAACGTTTATTTAGGTGTTTATTATAAGAATTTACTAAAGTCTTATATACCCTAAACCCTAAGAATTTTACAGCATTCTAAAAAAATTTTTGTAAATTTTACTTAATTTTTATCATAATAATATAGTAAGGTGTTATAAACCCTAAACGATAAAAACTAAACCCTAAATCATAAAACCCCAACTGAAAAACCTAAAACCTAAACCCTAAACGCTAAACCTTAAGTCTTTTATAAAATTTTAAAAAGTGTTTTGTAAATTTTATTTAAGTGTTTATTAAAACAATTTACTAAAGTGTTATAAACCCTAAACCCTAAACCCTAAACCCCAAACCCTAAAACCTATACCTTATACCCTAAACCCTAAGCATTTCATAATATTTTAAAAAGTGTTTTGTAACTTTTTTTACATGTCTATTAAAATAATTTGCTAAAGTGTTATAAAATTTAAAACCTAATGCCTAAAACCTAAACCATAATTAATTTATAACATTTTAAAGAGTGTTTGGTAACTTTTATTTAAGTTTAGATTAAAAACATTTACTAAAGTGTTAGAAGACCTAAACCCTAAACACTGAAGCCTAAGAATTCTATAACATTTTAAAAGTTATTTGTAACTTTTGTTTAAGTGCTTCTTAAAAGAATTTACTAAAATGTTATAAACCTTAAACCCCAAGCCCTAATCCCTAAATCATAAACCCTAAGAATTTTATGATTATCTATAATAAGGGAAGACCACAACTAGGTATGTGAGTGTATGGGGTAGAAAATTGTGGTACATGAGATACCCCGATCTTTGTTTTTCCACCCTTCTTCATAAGGTCTTTTCCTTTTATTTATTTTTCTTCATAACTCCTCAAGGCTCCATCAGATTAATGCAATATGTGTAATATGTAGCAGCAGATACCCCATTAATGTGGGGTGGTTCATCCCTACACCATGAACCCTAAACCCTAAACGCTTAACCCTACATCCCAAATCCTAAACCATAAACCCTAAACCCCAAATCCTAAACACTAAACCCTAAGAATTTTATAACATATTAAAAATTATTTTGCAACTTTTATTTAAGTGTATATTAAAATAATTACTAAGGTGTTATAAACCTGAAACCATGAACCCTAAACCCTAAAACGAAATCTTAAATCTTAAACCCTAATCATGTTATAAAATGTTTTAAACCCTAAACTATAAACACTAATCCCTAAAGCCTAAATAGCAAATGCTTAACCCTAAACCCTAGACCCTAAACCCCAAATCCTAAATCCTAAACCCTAAATTATAAACCCAAAACGCTAAACCCTAAGCATTTTATAAAAACTTTAAAAACGTTTTGTAACTTGTATTTAAGTGTTTACTAAAAATATTTACTAAAGTGTTATAAACCCTAAACTCTAAACTCTAAACCATAAACCCCTAACCTAAACCTTAAACTGTAAACCCTAAACCCTATGTATTTTATAACATTTTAATAAGTCTTTTGTAACTTTTATTTAAATTTTTATTAAAAGGATTTACTAAAGTGTTAAAATCCCTAAACCATAAAACCTATACCCTAAAACCTAGACTTAAAACCCTAAACCCTAAACCCTAAAACCTGAACCCTAAACCCTCAACATTTTATAGCATTTTAAAAATGGTTTTGTAACTTTTATTTAAGTGTTTATTAAAACAATTTACTAAATAGTTATAAACTATAAATCCTAAACCTTGAACCCTAAACCCTATAGCCTAAACCCTATACCCTAATCATTTTATAACATTTTAAAAAGTGGTTTGTAACTTTTATTTAAGTGTTTATTAAAACCATTAAATAAAGTGTTATAAACCATAAATCCTAAACCTTAAACCCTAAACCCTAAATTTCAAACACTAAACCCTCACCCTAAACCTCAAATCCTAAACCCTAAACCATAAACCATAAATCCTAAGAATTTTATAACATTTTAAAAAGTGTTTTGTAAATTCTATTTAAGTGTTTATTAAAAGCTTTTAAGAAAGTGTTATAAACCATAAATTCAAAACCATAAACCCTAAACATTAAACTTGAAACCTAAAAACCTAAACCTTAAATCCTAAACCCTAAATCCTAAGCATTTTATAACATTTTAAAAACTGTTTTCTAACTTTTATTTAGGTGTTTATCAAAATCGTTTACTAAATTGTTATAAACCGTAAACCATAAACACTAAACCCTAAACCCTAGCCATTCTATAACAATTTAAAAAGCATTTTGGAACTTTTATTTAACTATTTATTAAAAGCATTTACTAGGGTCTTATAAACCCTAATCACTAAATCCAAAAGGCCAAACCGTAAACACTAAACCGTAAACATTTTATATCATTTAAAAAGATTTTTGTAACTTTTATTTAAGCCTTTACTAAAACCATTTACTAAGGTCTTATAAACCATAAACCCTAAAAGCTAAACCACCCTAAACCACAAATCCCAAGCCCTAAACACTAAACACTAAACATAATCATTTTATAACATTTTAAAAATCATTTTGTAACTTTTGTTATAGTGTTTATTAAAATAATTTAGTAAAGCATTATAAACCTTAAACTCTAAACCCAAAAACTAAAACCCTAAACCCCAAAACTGAAACGCTAAACGCTAAACCTTAAATCCTAAACTCTAAGAATTTTATAACATTATAAATGGCGTTTTGTAACTTTTATTTAAGTGTTTATTAAAATCATTTATTGAACCCTTATAAACCCTAAACCCCACAGACTAAACCTTAAGCATTTTATCACATTTTAAAAAGATTTTTTTAACTTTTATTTAAGTGTTTATTAAAAGCATTTAATAAATAATTATAAACCCTAAATCACCCTAAACCCTAAAACCCAAAACCCAAACCCTAAATACTAATCATTTTATAACATTTTAAAAAGTGTTTTGTAACTTTCATTTAAGTGTTTATTAAAAACATTTTTTAAAGTATTATAAACCCCAAACTCTAAACCCTAGTTATTTTATAACATGTTTTTGGGAAAAGTATTTTGGCATAAATCACATAATAGAACATTTGTCGACGTGTTTCAAACTAACAAGTGTGGTTCATCGTCCGGACAAGTTGAAGAACCAGATCATGGCTACATATTTAAATAGGGAGAGCAGATCGTCCAACAGCTATGTTTCACTGAAACATGACTATATTGAAAAAATGGCTATATTGGATGAGACTAGATAAACGACTAGGATTGACCAACAACGACTAGATTTGAATATTCAATTTTTAATTATATAATAACAATAAATTATTATTTTATTACTTATCATATGTTATTGTTAAGTGAAATTTTAACGCAATTTGAGTTTAATTTTTTTTTCATAATTTCTAAGAAGAAATAATAATAATTATTATATAATTATTATCTATTATATCTTAAATTATTAATGCTTTGTGTTAAAAAAAAATATTTATAAGATCTATGGATATATCAAAAGGTGAGGATTAAAATAATTAGTTTACATATTCCGATCCCTCGCTTTAGTCAACAAAAGGGGGAATTCTATATTAAATATCATAATTTTTTTTTAATATAAATTTAATAGAACTTTGGATATTATTAAATATAAGGACTCAAATAATCTTAATTATCATTATATTATGTATACTGGATCCCTTCAGATTAGTTATGAAAAGGGAAAATCAATACTAAAATTTAACCTATATTAAAAGTAGTATTCAAAATGATAAAGGTAATGTACTTACCACCAATTGTTAAGGCATTATTATCTAGAAATCTAATGGGAACCAGAATTATTAATTCAAGCGAAATTAGTATTTGAAAGGATTTATTGTCATTAATAATATAATAGTGCTATAATACTAGTATTTAATTAATTTTATTAGTAAAGCCATGTACTTAGAATATAAATAATATAACCCTAAAGAGGATCAAAGAACTATGTTTAAGGAAAGAGGGTTAGAGGATATCAAGGGGAAAAAGCAATACCTTGTTCTAACAAGCTTATGTTTTCCTTGTTTAAAAACTAATTAAACAAGTAAATACTGGTCAAGTTTATGGAAAATATGATGTACTGCTCAAGTTTATGAGATATATGGAAAAGTATTTCAATTATTAAAAATGTGTCTGAAAATTATTATTAATAAAATATTAATCTTAGTCCACATGGCAGACTCATGGCTAATTGATGGAGTCATTGTCGGGAAACTTTGAATGTGAATGGAAGGTATTACATACTTGTAGCTCAAATTTCTCTTGTGATGGATGTCCAAGGGTTTGGGTCATATTGAAGTCTTGTCTTTTTTCTTTTCTCCATTGAGCTCATTTTAGAAATCAACATTAATAGCCTCCTGCAACATAAGATAACATGAACACATTACCAAGAAATGAATAAATAGTTAAACCTGCAATATTTACAATTAAATTGAGAGAAAAATTGATATATATATTATATAATAATATATATATATTATATATATAATATATATATGAAAACTGGATACCCATGATAACCTAAAAATATATAATATAAATAAAATTCAATGATCATTTAACTCCATAAACTCAAAAATGGTAAATCCTCTCTTCTATCCACACAAATATGACATGACTGACTCACACACAAAGCTACAGAGACTAAAACCACATACTCATTGAGTTAGACTCAAACCAAGCACACAGACTTGTCAATCAGAACATAGACAAGAATTTATGCTATTTATATAGCGATTTCCACACTTCCTTGAATGGCTATACTCCCCGCCCTAGTTGAGCATCGTGCTTTTGTTCTGACACACGCCCACAGTGTACTATGTGCTTTTGTGAGAATATAAATTTGACCTATAACAAATGCATCAACAAATGCATCGGGCATTGTTGGAATGGAATATGCCGCTTTCTTGTCAGAGATGATAACAAATTAGAAGCACCCACTACTTGGAAAAATTCGTTTCAACATTGGATGAACTACTTGGCATGAATTTGTTTGAACGTTCGATGAACTCCAAGCGCCCACTACTCGCATTACCTATAACACAAATACCCACTACTTACACATCGCGTACACAAATACCCACTACTTACTCGCATTACCTGTCACACAAATACCCACTACTTATGCATCTGCGTTTAAATTCTTTTCCATGGTTTAATAACTCCCAAGTTTCTACCATGATTCCAACATGGCTTTTTACTCGATAAATAATATTCCCAGAACGTGTGATAGAAATGTTTTAACTCGCTGTTACAATACTTGGAAGGCACCTCAGGTTAATATCAAATTTTGGTATGTGACTGGTTTTTCTTAACTAACAAGCTTTTCCAATGAGTGCTTAACTGACAAGTTTTTCCAATGAGACAATCACCACATTTGTTTTAAAAATTGAGTATATTTCAAATTTAAGAATCTTCTTTTCTTCTAAGAGTAAGACTGCATCCACAAGGTTTTGAAAGAAGGGTTTAGGTAGCCATTTAATATTTATAGAGTTTTTCATGTGATGTTTAAATAATGTTTTTGTTGGGGACTATTTTTGGAACTCTGGTATGAGAAACTTACCATATAGGCTTTCTAAAATTAGTTGTGAACATTCCAATTTGAAAATTGTCTTCCTAATCTTCACCATTGCATCACATTCATGAAAGTTTAGAAAAGGAAAAAAATAACAACGGTCAACTCTTAAACACATGTATTAAACACATCTAATGATTAAATTTAAGAAATATTAGTTATATTTTTGAAAGTTCAGAAAAGCAAAAAGAAAACAACTATATTTAGAAAACAAAAATTTACATTCTTGAATTTCTTTTAGCTCTAAACTAAATCCAACTCTTGAATTTAAGAAATACTAATTAAATTTTTGAAAGACAAAATGTCAACAACCAAATTTAGAAAGCAAAATCCCAATTGCATTCTTTGCTCCAAAAATTAAAAAAACAGTTAAGTTTAAAAAAAAAAACAAAAATGATTCTCACCAAAAAAAATTAAAAACGATGGAAATATATTGGTGAAATTTATTAAAAAAAAAAAATAATTTAACCACACTTGTTGGTTCGAAACCGTGTCACAAGTGTCTTTTTCAATGTGAATTTATCTGAAGCTCTTCTTATAAACTATGACTAATCACAGAAGCCTCAATTCCACAATTAATTACCTGTAATGTAAAATGAAAATAAGAAAGGTAAATTGGCTTCATGAAAGTACAAAGTTAAAAAACATGAATTACTTTCATGTAAAGTGCACAAAAAAATGCCCTCGCATCGCAAGAGCAGGAACCTCAAGGCAACAGTAAAGGACAAAGTGGGCTGCCATGTGGGAAAGGAATCCCTGAGGGTCAGGGATGGTGCACCATCGTGGAAGAAAAGGTCCCGAGTTTAAGTTTTTTTTTTTTTGTATTATTTTTTTATTAGTTATTATTATATATTTTTATTATTTATTATAAGGGAGGGATGGTTACAATACTATCCCACTTTAAGGAACTTCGTCCCGAAGTTAAGTTTTTTTTTTTTTTTTTTTTTTTTTTTTTTTCCGTGCTGGCAAAGTTCACTCCTTTCTGCTTATTAGGCACCGGTGTTCTAACTGTGGCTTGGGATGCCCTTTTTTTTCTTCCTTTTGGACTTTTTTGTAGATTGACCTCGTCCCGGGTGGAGCCCATTTTCTTCTAGTTCTTTGGAGTCTGGCTCTATAATGGCATCGACTCTTTAGCATTTAAATCAATTCTGTTTTTTCTTCTTATTTCTTCCTGTAGAAGAAAATCATTCTGTTTTCTAAGCTTGAGCTTGCCCATTTGGTTCAATGTTCTCCAAATGTTTGAGGCCCGAGAGTGGGGAAACATACATTGGTACATGTGGAGACACCCCTCAAAATTTAGGGAAATTTGTGGTGAATGAGGGGCGTGAGGGTCTCTAGTATAGGGGCCGCATATCTAAAATTATCTCGTTTCTAAAATTATTTAAAAAAGAGAAAAATGTCAACATTAACAATTCATTCCATTCCATGCAGATTCATCATCATTGTGCAATGTAAATACTAAATCATTCCATTCCATATAGATTCATTGTCATTGTGCACCGTAAATACTAAATTTAAATTTGTAAATGATACAAACATCATCAATTAATCATCATTGTTCTTTTCATATTCTACATTGAATCATTGATACATGCACATCAAAATTTCAAATTTATTAAATAGTACTAAGAATATGCTAAATAGTAGATATTGAAATCTGAAATAGTAAATTAAAATTACTCAAAAATAGTGAAGAGTGAAGACTCATGACTCAAAAGAATGAGTAATCACTAATTAGATTAAAAAAAAAAAAAATTGCAAATTAACCATAGATAGTGAAAACTAAAAGCAGCTAAAAGCAATCAACATCAAATAAGCATCAAGGAGCTGATTTGATTTCCAAGAGAAACATTTAATTTAAGATAGGAATCCAGAGGGCTTCTTGGTGGCATCACTATTTTAGTCTTTTGTCATTCTTAGATACTTTAAAACCAATAGTGACTAATTGGTCTAACAACGATCTCATATTGTTAATATGACTGGCCATGCTCCCAAATTGGTAGGGAGTGTG
>APFE031662646.1:64020-86832 GCA_000404065.3 Pinus taeda | reverse complement strand
GAAATATTACAAGCTCAAAGTCGTCGAAGTCAGAAACTGAAAAAGTCTATGATCAACATTCCAAATTCGATTAGTCTCGAGCCAATGGTTAGTGAAATTTGAATCTATTTATTGGATGAGCAACAAACTAATTTAATATATTAAATATATATTTAATATATAATGTTATATTTATGTATTTTTTATTATAATATATAATTAATAAAGTAAATTAATAAATATTTTAATATTGATTTTTATTGATAATGATATATGAGATTATTAGGAATCTTTTGCATTTTATGTTTTATTCTAAATTAGTAAAGGAAATGTTCTAACATTGTTACAATTTTGTTAATTTAAAAGGTCAAAAATGTAGTTAATATTATAAATATTAGG
This sequence comes from Pinus taeda, assembly GCA_000404065.3. Classification (NCBI taxonomy): domain Eukaryota; kingdom Viridiplantae; phylum Streptophyta; class Pinopsida; order Pinales; family Pinaceae; genus Pinus; species Pinus taeda. The sequence continues at coordinate 86,454 of APFE031662646.1, read as the reverse complement.
AAAAATAAATGAAATTTGAGTATTTTATAGAAAATTTAAGAGAGAGTGTTTTTCATCTTCAACCTTCTTAATAACCCAAAAGTAAAAAAACTTTTTCATTCCACGGTGTTTCAAGAATTCACAACTTCTAATTTCCCTTTGAAGCTCATGAGAGTTTGTTCATATTTTAGCAATATCTATTTTCTTAACATTAGTCTAATGCATGGATATTTTTTCATTTTTGAGATTGGTTTTGATCATCTTCTTATGATATTTTGGTTTAATTTTTTTAGAAGTATTTATCACCCCACAATTTATCCTGAAATTTTGATGTAACAATATTTTTAATATTATCTTTATTCCTCAAAGTAACTTCCTCATTTTTCCATCCCACTTGAGATGGATAGAGTTAGAAGCAACTAGATAGAGTTGGAAACAACAATTCTATAAATTTTCACCAAATTTAGGAGTATGCCACTCCTTGTTTGTGGGAGAAAGAATTGTTGAAGTATGCAAAAGTGTACATACTCTACCCACTTTGGATTAAATGAAAATTTGATCTAAAATATGTTCTTAACCATTAAACCCACTCAATCTTAAAGTATAATTGTCTTAGATTAAACCGCTAAACCTTAAAGTATAATTGTCTTAGATTAAAGGTAATTGATGATATAAATTTTATCATTTGTTTAGACATTTTATATATTTTTTGACTACATAAATAAGTAAAATCTTATCATTAGCTATTCAAAATAATATATTATACCATTATATAAATTTGATAATAATAAATTCAATATAAATTAAACAAACCATTTTTGTGTATATGTATAATAATATTTTTTTAAACAAAATTTGTTGAAATTTATTTATATAAAAGATGGGAAAATGTACATAGATGGATTACTTAAGTAGATAATTCCTGTAGTACCCTGGTATTTATGATTTACAATATCAAAGCCTCCTAAAATACTCATTCATATAGAACTGTATCCAATATAAAAGGATTGGGACCTTTGAAATTAGGGAATTCACTAGTAGACAAATTAGTCATTAATTAAAAAATAAAATCTAATTGAGTAGTCAAATTGGCTTAGGATTTATCCAATTTGTTTTTATATTGTCTCACTTGGAACCATTCCATTCAATCTTGTAATTCATTTTTTTTTATTAGAGTTTTAATTTTGTTGAAAATGGTTGTTAATCTAAGATTTATGCCTTTTGTTCCAAATATCATACATCTCATGATGATAAATAAGTCCTCTAGAACAAGAAGATGTCTTGGATGGAATGTAATATCTAAAATAATGTCCTACAAAAAAAAAAAAAACTTCTATTGAATGACCTTCTAGTTCTTCATACATATTATCTTTGAATTATTCCCTAAAGTCAATTACAAGTGTCTTTATATATATAATATATATATATATAATATATATATATATATAAGATTGTTGATGTTTTATCAATAATTTTAAATAATAGTTGATAATTTAATTTGTATAGATCTAGCTATTTTAAATAATAATAAACGTTCAAAAGATAATATGTATTTATTCAAAGATAATATGTATTTATTCATCGTTACCAAAGAAAACTTTCACTTTTATGGAATACCTTTGTTCATCAGTGGTTGTCATTGATGTCAACCCAAGTAGCACCAGGGGCTACCCCGATATTGCATGGGAATTTTGACTTGACAACTTACTCTATTCTGAGTCAAGGATCTTCTATATGGATTCTACTCGTCGAGATGTTTCCATTGATATATGACATGCCAAGTAATTCTTCACAGTTTGAGAGATATTCATGTGTGAAGTTAGTAACCCAAGTTAGTGAGCTAAAACCCTATGGCGTTGTGGCATGGCACTCATAATTGGTTGTGGTCATTGAATAGTAAATAGCTAATAATGTTTTTTTTCCCTAAAATCCCTCCAATGTTCACTTGTTGATGACCCTCTCAACTCAAGACATTCATATAAATAGTGACCCTCATATCCTCTTCTAGTAGGGATTTTGTGGCTTCAAATAGGTCATCGTGGAATTTTCCCTATAAATTTGTTTCTGTGAAGCTTAAAAAACTGAACTTAAAACCCATTTGATCCAAAATCTTGGTGAACCTCGTGACCAAATTTCAGAGCATAGTTCTCTATATTTTCTAAGATATGATCTAAGGAAGTTAGCATTTTTGCAGGCTCCTAAATTCCATGTCAAACAAATGACATTGGGAAATTTGTCATAACTTTCTCTCTGATCATTAAATTCAAATTTCGTAAATAGTCACAGAAATAGGATGGACTCTAGTTTGTTGATTAACGTTTTTAGGGCTAAAGGTTGTAACAGTGACGCGTGGCACTTCATAGAAGTTCGCTCTACTAAACCAGTCTATAATCCGATCATCATGGGAGATTGGGAATATCTCTTACTTGAAAAAACAAATCTTGCTCAGACCTATGGGGTTGGAAATAGGACTCAAAGGGCTACCACAGGACGAAATTTCAGACCCTGGAAATCTGAAATTACATAGATGCAACAGATTCAATATTGAGCTCCTAGAAGGAAAGAAAAAGCATGCATTCAAGGATCACTATAGTAAGGACCACACATCAACTGTCAAGGGTGAGTCTCCTACAACAAGGTATATATGATTAGTGTTTACATTTGAATTTTTATTATCATCTCTGACATACGTTTTTGCAGGATAACGTAATTATATATAGGGCCTCAGTTATATCTCTATGTATTTATATGTCATTTAGTTTTTCGAATGTCCTATTCTTGATACTACACATTTGATGCTACATATTCTTGATGCTACACCAAGTCTACTAAATGTATATGATGTTTTAATTTCATGTTACTTGTCTTGTCATATTTGATAGAATGGTCTCTATTGTTGTACTTAGAACTTGGTCCATGACAAGTCTAGGGTCTATCATCAGTTTTTATTGTATATATATTTAGGTCATTTTTGGATATAGTCTTGCATAGAGTCCAGGCCTATGTCAAGAGTGAGAGCCTTTATCTACTACTGCAACAAGTCAACAAAGAAAAGTAATAAGCACACTTCAGGTACGCATTATAATTATATCTTTTATTTATTCATTATTATGCACTTACATGTGTTTTGTAGGCAGAGGTAAGTTGAACGGTACTTTGTTTTGTTTTGGGATTGGTTTTGTCAGGAAAATTTTGCATGCAAGTAGAAGAAGATTCAAGTACAACTTCAAGCAAGAATTCAAGAGTAGAAGTATATCAAAGGAATCATTGCAGCTGTACATCCTTTGAAGACATGAGAGCCATCTGTATATTGTGAATAAGTGTCAAGGCCAATAGTCATCATTGTAATGTTGTAAAAGAGTCATTTGTAAAACTGTCATCATTGGAAGAGTTATTAATGTAAAAGAGTCAATCTTCCTAGAGTCGAAAAGGCATTATTGGGAGGTATAGGAGTCTCTGTTGGGATGATGTCATGGTTGGGTTGCAATTCATAGTGTGATTGTGTGTTCGGTCAAAATCATTTTAAATCATATTGTATCATGGATCGATATCCCTGGTACAGGAATCCACACTCTTGTCTCATTTCAGTCGTTATAGGGTGGCAAGGAGGTGCTACGTAGGTGCATGAAGTTGCCTACAAGTTGGATCATGTGAACACTTTAGGGTAGTAGGGTGGTGCTAGGGAGAGTTGTGGCTCACTAGGATGTTGGTGGATCCATTCAGTTGATTACTGAAGAAACCAGGGCATTGGGGTGTCCTGCTAGTGGGAGTTGGAGAAGAATGATTTTCTAAAATTCTAGGAAGTTGTTTCTTTCATTTCAGTTGGGGTTGAAGATTAAATAATTTATTAGAAAAGCGTTTGGTGGTTTTTGACTCGGAGGGGGTTTTCCACCTAAAATTCTCGTTCCTATTGTGTTCTAATATTTACTGTTTTTACTGCATAACCATTAATAATAATTGAATATTCACTAATGCTCTTAAATTTTTAAAAAGTGCTAATTGCTAAGGAATACTAATTCACCCCCCTCAGTATTTCCAACAATTTCTATCAGATCCAAGTTCCTTTAGTAACATCTTAACCGATGGAAGTCAATTTTCAGAGCATAGAGATGGGAAAGTCAAAGAAGTAGGTTATAAGGATTTCAAAGGAAGGTACAGGTACAACAAAATCTGAAGAAAGTGAGTATTGTGTACAACCCCTAATTTTGATGCGGATAATTACTGGATATGGGAATCTGGGACAGAAGTACATTTGCAAGAACATGGAGTATGGGAATCAATTGTTTCCGAAGACACATCTATCGACGAAGCTAAAAGGTACAATTCAAAGGCCATGAATGTAATTTTGAATGTTTTGCCAAATTCTCTGAAAACAAAAGTTGGTCAATGTTCAATAGCTAAAGCTCTTTGGGAAAAGATTCATAATCTCTATTCAACAAAGCAATCATGTCAAGATGTTATTGAAAATTTGGATCCTTCTAATTATGATGAATAAATAGGAGAAATGAGTAAAACAAAGTTTCAAAATCAAGTGATCAAGGTGATAAAGGAACTCAAAATTCAAAAGGAAAAGACAAGACTTTTGAAGGCGGAGTTGAAGACAAAAAAATAACTCATCAAAGAAAATGAAGAGTTTGAGAAGATGATTAGTAGTCTTAGAACACAATTGAAAGAAATGAAGAATACAATGACACAAGACCTCAAGAGAGAAGTCCAACAAAAGCAACAAGAACTTGATAGAGGATTTGCAGAGATTAGTAGGAACACACAATAGATGAAGGAAGTAGAAATTGAAAGGAAGGAATCTGATCAAAGATACATATCTGTTGTTGACCAAAAGCAAAAGGAATTAGAAACATCTTCAGTAGAAATAAGCAGGCTCAAGATTGAAAATGAGAAGCAAAAAGGAACATATACATGTTCTCAACAGAGAAGTAGAGAAGACCACTCTTCTCAAGCTATAGGTTGAGGAGGCAGAAAAAAGAAGGAAGATCTTGAAAAGATGGTTTCAAGAAGATCTTGCTCAAAAGCAAGAACAACTTGATGCAACCCATGATGAGATCAAAAAACTCAAGGGATCAAAAAAATAACAGTTACAAGATAAGACATATGAAGAAGCAAAAATGAAGGCAATTAAAGATGGTAAATCTCTAGTTGATGAAGGTACAAGCTCCACATCTTCGCAAGATGATTCTAAGAAGGAATTTGATCAAAGTGAAAAGCCAAAGAAGAATGTTGCAACTCCAAAGAAAAAGACCAAAGAAATCAAGAACAAAGGACCACAAAAAACTACAACACCTCCTCCAAAGAAGAATGAAAAATATTCCAAGTATGTTCGTTTATTTAATGGTTATTGTTTTCCATGCACAAACTATGGACATATGGCCAAGGATTGTAAATTTATTGACAGGTACAACTATCAAGGACCATTGCATATAAATGAACCATTAGGTACGCATATTTATTTAATGGTTATTTCTTTTTATGTGCTAACTATGAACATATGGCTAGGGATTGTGAAGTTTCTGACAGGTACACTCATTATCTGCAAAACCTTAGAAGCAAGTTTGCAGGATCATGAGACAGGTTCCATGATGATTTTCTCAGAAGAGAATACGTGCTAGATGGTAAAAACATTGAATGTTTCAAATGCCATAACTATGGCCATAATGCTCGTGGTTGTAGATATTACATGGAATCACCTATGGACAACATTGAATGCTTCAAGTGTCATAACTATGGGCACATGGATCGAGATTGCAGGAATAAGAAGGTATGGAAAAGGAAATAAGTATAGGAAGACAAAGCAGATAACAAGGTTTCAGCAGTTATTCTTTTAGGATTTGTAAAAGCAAAAGGTCATGAAGAATTAGCAGTTGCTTCAGATAATGACTCAAGTCAAGATGGCCTATTAGGTGACTCACTATTTTGAACAATCTGGCTTGTTGAATCCTTAATGTTTGTAGAGGAGGAGTCTCTGCAACAGTATATGGCACAAGTCTATGATTGACAGGAAGGTAGTTTTAACAAGATGGCAGTTTCATTACAGGTTCAAGGGGAGAAAAATAGTTAAAGGATTATAGGTTACCAAGAACAAGGCAAGATTAGTTTGCAAAGGATATGCACAGGTTGAAGGAATTGATTTTGAAGAAACATTTTCCCCCATCATGCTTGCTCAAGAAAATTCAAGGTCTACCAAATGGATGTTAAGTTAGCTTTTCTAAATGGCGAATTGGAGGAAAAATTTTACATTGAAAAAACCCAAAGGTTTTCTGCTCTCTAACAAAGAAGACTACATCTGCAGATTAAAGAAGGCTCTATATGGTCTCAAGCAAGTTCCTAGGGCTTGGTATACTTGTCTTGATAGATATCTGCATCAACATGGATTCAATAAATGAAGTGTTGACAGCAATATTTATGTGAAAGTGGATTGAGATAGCGTAACAATTATCGAAGTATATGTGGATGATATAATCTTTGGAAGCAGTTATGATAGATTAAGTAAAGACTTTTCCACAAAAATGCAAAATGAGTTTGAAATGTCTATGATTCGTGAACTGACATACTCTTTAGGGCTTTATATTTCTCAGCAGGATAAAGGAATATTCACATATCAAACCAAGTACATCAAATAAATGCTCAAGAAATTCCAAATGGAAGATTGCAAGCGAGTCCTTACCTCCATGGTAACATGTTGAAAGCTAAGCTTAGAAAAATTGTCAAAGATGTGGACCAAAGGTTGTATAGATCCATGATTGGTAGTCTCTTATATGTGACAACCTCTTGGCCTGATGTGATGTAAGCAGTTGGACAAGTAGCAAGATTCCAAGCAGCACCAAAAGAATATCATATTATTTCTGTCAAAATAATTATTCATTATCTTAAGGGCACAACATAATATGGTCTATGGTATCCCAAATGAAATGATATGGTCATCCAAGTTTATACAGATGTAGATTGGGAAGGAAGTGTTGATGATCGTAAGAGTACTAGTGGAGCAACATTCTATCTAGGTGGTTGTCTTGTTTCATGGTTAAGTAAAAAGCAGTCTTCAATCTCGTTATCCACAATAGAAGCAGAATATGTCGTGGCAACCTTGTTGTACTCAAGTTATTTGGATGAAGAAAACTTTGCAAGATATTCAAGTCAAGTTTGATGAGCCTTGTTGGCTTGTTGGGGCCTGACCTAGGTTCAGAGGTGATTTAGCCAAACAAATCCGGATACTACTGGCCCTTTCGGCAACATTCCACAGAGCGCAGACTGAGGTCTCACACAAAGTAGTATGGGAGGGTGCCAGAACCAAGTTTCTGCACCCTAGAGATGTCTGATGAGTTCAAGTGGTCCGTAGTTCAACCCAACGCGCACGTTGCTACGCGCACTTTCTTGTACTTCACAGCCTGTGATGATGCCTTCGTGCAGCCCTACTCAGGGGCCGAACACTATTATCACCCAAGTTCTTACTAGTAATCCAATATTAGTTTATTAACTTAGCTTAATTGTATGCTTTCAGTTATACTTAACAATATTCACAATTCATACAAGTGCACGCACTAAATAAACAATATAATTGCAATTTATATCCAACAGATAATAATCCAATAATAGATACATGGAATTAAGATAAAACTCATCTTTATTATCCTCATAAACAATATAATTGCAATTTATATCCAACAGATAATAATCCAAGAATAGATACACGGAATTAAGATAAAAACTCATCTTTATTATTCTCTTCCTTTAGTTACAGACTCAATTCTGCCCTACGCACTCAGCTGCAGGGGTCCGTGCACTTAGCTGCGAACTCTACTAGGCCTCTGCGCACTCAGCTGCAAAGCCTTTTCCTACCATACGACACACTTAGACTCCCACTCTTTTCTTCTACTTCACTATATATTTGGTTCCATTCGATGTCTCTTTACAACTTAGAGTCTCACTCTATTTATATAATCCCATGGTCTGCGGACCATGGGTAGGCTGACATTACATTCAAAACTAGGGCGGACAACCCTATGACTCTAACATACATTTCGCGCCTGCAATTCGCAGAGCTTTACAATAATATCAACTCAAAACTTGGGCTTTGAGCCCCAAAACCTGCCTTGGGGGGATTCCATGCCCAATAGGCCCCCAACACAAACATCGTGACTTGCCCTCGATTCACTCTGTCCACACGGTGATCTTGGCGTACAGTCCCTCCAACTATTCTCGAATGGTACTGATGTTCGGAGTGCACTGGGATGTTTCTTGTTGAACCTGTTGCATCTGCTCTTCTAAAACCTCAGTGACTAAACTATTCCTATACATTTGTACTGGTATATATTTATAGTCCCGCACCTGTATCCGACTCCTTGGAGTGCGAAGACTGTGCTTTTATTAGTTAGTCAGATAGCCAGCCCACTCGTGTAAGGCTTCAAGCAGCTGCCATTCACTTTTCCTGGGAAGGGTTCTCCATTTAGTTTGACGAGCTGGACCCTTCCTCCATATGTGACTCCCTTAACCACTATGGTCCCAGCCAATGCATTCTGAATTTTCCTAGAAATTTTTCAATCTTATTGTCATATAGCAGTACTAAGTCATTTACTTTGAATGTGCGCAACTTAATATGGCGATCATGCCAAGCCTTTTCACGCTATTTTTGAACCTGTTGATGAAAACCTGCCAAGAACTGTTCCTCCTCAAGTTCTTCCAATTGAGTGAGTCTTTCTTCCAGAGCTTCGCAGTCTGTCATTCCTGTGAGACTCGTTGTTATTCATAGACTAGGTACGATATATTCCATTGGAATGACAGCTTCCATGCCATAAACTAACCAGAAAGGTGTTTGTCTCATTAGTTTCTTGCACGTTGTTCTGTAAGCCCATAGCACTATAAGTACGTGCAAGTTCCAATCAGTGTGTTTCACATGGTGGACCGTGTTTAGCACTTCGCACATCTTGTCAAAGATTTATCCATGTATAATCTTTGGCATGCTTGGTCTTATCGTACTTTGTCGTGTCCACTCTGGTTTTTCATTCTTGTTTCCTATCGCGAGGATGGTGTGCGTTTGTACAGGTTGCGTACCATACGCTCATACCCATCTGGAGAGGTGGGCGTGCAGGCTGTATCATCCATCATATCTAGCTTTCCTCTACATCTGGGGCTTTCCAAACCATATGAGCATCATCCTTTTGCACTCCCACAAGTCCTTGAAATTCCAAGGGTGCGTACCCCACCATCTTGCGAGCGTAGCGCGCTGTGCCCATTTCAGCGCGTTGAACCGTTATTGTTCCAGTACTTCTTTTTCAAACTTGTTCAGGAAATCATCTACCGCAGTCAATATGTCATACATAGGAGATCTCTTTCCTCTGTTGCTACACAACGCAGCGACCTTATCATCATGTTGTAATTGAGCATGGTGACCTCGTGTAACCGATTCTGCCATCTTTCTATCTCCTCGTCTAAATCTGAGGTGCAGGAGCTTTCGCACTCCCACGAAATCCTACAATCCACAGTTGGATTCACCCAATCTTGTTCCTAGGTGGTTATCTTGTAGATACAGTCTAGATCATCGTCGCTCTCATCATCACGCACTGGCTCCATGTAGAGAGATCCTTCCACAAGGTTTAAAGGTACCACAACGCGCAGTGACTTTTTCTCAAAATCATTTTGTGCTTCTTTAGATTTATCACTCTGTTCATATCAATGGCCCAATCTATTCCCAGTAGTGCGGGATAGGGATTGTTGTCATCAACAATCTCTATCACTTCGAAATTTGCAAGCATGCTCACACCCTCGATATCTACCATTATTGCCTGCAATCTTCCCATTGGTAGGATCTTCTACTGGTTCGCCATCCACAATTGAATATGAGACCATTACAATGTGGGCTTGCCCATGTGCTCCCATGTCTTCTTTGGTGAACATTCACATCCGATTCTAGATCCAAAATCACTTGATCCATTTCATATTCCCAGATTTGTGCAGTCAATCTCATCTCCCTTCCTATTCGCATTGTGTGCTTCCCAAGCTTCCATACTACACACGGTTCCCCTGATCCAGCACATCTAGTGATGAGTTATTGTAGCCCCTTCATGGCCTTGCTATCGTACAACAGCTTCATGCATGTCTCCAGAAAGGTAGTAAGCATTGATGGGTCCATCTCTAATTCTAGTTTGTCCTTACTACTTGAAGTGGAGGCCTCTATGAAGCTCTTCTTAGCTTCCATGAATGTCTCCTTCATGCGCTCCAAATTGAATTCTAGTTCCTTCATAGGAGCCTTGCGAACCGAAGTACTCTCTTTGAGTTGCTTACCTTTGTCAACTCCTATTGTGATACCGCTTCAGAGCACAATGTTTACATTCAAGTCCTCTTCGCACGGCTCAAACCTCATCATTTGTAGGTTCTGAGTTGGTGGAGGCTGGAGTATTCCTTTATCGCCAACCTCGCTATTAATGTAGGGCAGTCCTCTTTCGCATGATCAAACTGGGTACAATATAAACATGATGCTCTCGCCGGATTTATACAATCGTGGGCATAATGCCCTGGCCTTCCGCAATGTCTGTGACCCCTTCCTAGTCCCATTCCACCTCAACCTCGTCTACGCCCCTGAAATCCAGTGTGCGCCATTCTTGCATTTTGATCAAGGGCTCGCATTTTGGTCTAAACTATGTAGGTAGGAGCCTGATCAATCATCAGTTCATAACTTCTACATGTGTGTTCATCATGGCCTACTGATTTGTAGAAATTATAGAACAACTACTTGGACGTCTGCATATACTTCTGTAATAGATGCCAATTATCCGTAGCATGCTTCCCTCCTATTTGACAAATTGTGCACCATAATGCAGGTACCGCACTTGGTCCTATTTGTGCCTCTGGTCTTAATTGCACCTTCCCTCCTCCCACTAGGTAGTTCACGAAGACTGGACAATGGTCATTGTCATGCCCTTGGCCTTTGCATTTTATGCACCACACCTCCTTGTGTGCTTTTGGGCGAGTTGTCCTGTCCTATTTCAAACTCTGCATTTCCAGACACAATTTTTTCAGCTTCACATGGATTTGTTGGACTCCCAAGCCAAGATCTTGTATTGGGGTCTCATGCAGTCTCATTGCAATCTCCAAAGCTTCAGCCTAGCTAGATAACTTCTGTAGTGATAGCGTGGTCCTTAGATGCATGTTAGTGATGCTAAAAACCATGTGCAGTGTTGTCCATCCGTCAAGGTCATGTTGGCTTCGCGAATCATACACTTCAGTCTCTGATCCATCTCCCATGGTGTCTCTCCTAGAAGCATCGCAATTTCCTTAAACCCAATAATCGAATGTGTCTTTGATTTTGGCCTACTAAATTCCCTGTTTAGCATAGCCTGGATATCTGTGATCCCCGTGTTCGGATGGTCATTAGAATGCTTAATGTACCATGTTAATGTGTGATCCTACAATGCGCTTACCAGCGTTACCTTATTTATGTTGTCATCCATGGCTCCTTGCGCTTCCCATACAGCCTTTACCACGAACTAGAATTGGTTCGGATCTTCGTTCCCTACTCCTTTGAACACCGACAACTTTATTGTGCTCGCCATACTGAACTGTGGTGGTGGTGGAGGTGGTGTGGATGAAGATGGGGGTGAAGATGGTGAAACGGGTGGTAGTGTAGGTGGAGGTGGTATGCGTGGAATTCGTTGCCTTATCAGACTAAGCGCACTTCTTGGTCAAACTTTCGTGAGCTCTTCCTAGCTTTCTCACTGAGGCAAAATCAAGGTGCTAGTTTCTATCTCTGCGCTACCTTCACTTTTATAGATCCTCCCACTTTGCGTGGCCCCAAACATCAATTTATTTTCATAAACCACTTTTCACACAGTAGCATTTTAATCCAAGTGTTCAAAGATTTAATGTACTTACCTCACGTTCCTTTGAGGAAGCGTCATTCTGCCTCAATGTAGCTAACTAACGTATATACCACAAATTCGATGATAAACCCTCCTATAATTCGATCAAGCCAATGGTCCATAGCACACATGATCTTATCTTCTAATGCTTCTAGTATGCGCACCAACTCTGGAGTCCACACGATTGGTTTGTCGAGCCTACACCTTCCCTGACTATCTGCTAGCTTCGCGATCCACTTGTACAATTCAGAGGGGAAGGATACAAAGAAAATTTTGTGTATTTCTGTATACACGTAGCACTCTAACCATTATTCCTTCGATACTTGCGGATTCCTATTTTCCTGCGCCGCACACTCGTGAATATTTCTGTCCAGCCACTTTTCAATTTATTTCTTTGTCGGATTCCAGTGACACAACATTAGACATCTCTTATGCAGATCCTGGTCCCGGCAATGGAACCATTTGTTGGCTTGTTGGGGACTGACCCAAGATCAGAGGTGATTTAGCTAAACAAATCCTGGTACTACTAGCCCTTTCGGTAACAGTTCGCGGAGCGCGGACTAAGGTCTCACTTGAAGTAGTATGGGAGGGTGCTAGAACCAGGTTTTGCACCCTGGAGATGTCTAATGAGTTCAAGTGGTCCACGGTTTGACCCAGCACACATGTTGCTACATGTAATTTCTTGTACTTCGCAGCCTGTGATGCTGCCTTTGTGCAGCCCTACTCGAGGGTCAAACACTGTTATTACCCAAGTCCTTACTAGTAATCCAATATTAGTTGATTAACTTAGCTTAATTGTATTCTTTCAATTATACTTAACAATATTCATAATTCATAGAAGTGCGCGTAGTAAATAAACATTATAATTGCAATTTATATCCAATAGATAATAACCCAAGAACATATACAGATAATTAAGATAAAACTCCTCTTTATTATTCTCTTCCTTCGATTACAGACTCGACCCCGCCCTACGCACTTAGCTACAGGGGTCCACGCACTCAACTGCGGACTCTACGAAGCCTCTGCACACTTAGCTACAGAGCCTTTTCCTACCCTACGACACACCTAGACTCCCGCTCTTTTCTTCGACTTTGCTATCTATCTAATTCCCTTCGAAGTATATTTACAACTTAGAGCCTCGATCTATTTATACAATCCCATGGTCTGCGAACAATCGGTAGGCCGACATTACATTCAAAACTAGGGCAGACAGCCCTATGACTCTAACATACATTTCGCGCCCACAATTCGCGAAGCTTTACAACAATATCAACTTAAAACTTGGGCTTTGAGCCCCAACCTGCCTTGGGGGGATTCCATGCCCAAAAAGTTGATTCCCATCTTTTGCGATAACACCAACACTTTCAGTATCTCCATGAATCCTGTGATGCATTCCAAAATGAAGCACATTCTGATTAAATATCAATTCGTTAGGGAGCAGGTCGCTAAAAAGAATGTCAAGCTTGAATATGTTGGCACAAAGGAACACGTTGTTGACATCTTTAACAAACCATTACCTTGTGAAGCATTTGAGTATCTTCACCAAAATCTTGGGATTCTCCCAAGTTTTCATTAGACTCTTTCTCTCATCTACTCGAGTAGAAAGGGGGAGTGGTAGTGTGTACAGGTCTGCACGAAGGTTGTTTGTCATGGGGAGTTACCTTTTGTCATTATTAACAAAGGGGGAGATAAGGTAGTAGGAAGAGGTGTCATGACTGCAGGGGGAGTGTTATAGACATATTTTGGCACCGCAACCCCAATCTTATATGTCCATAAACCAAGGGCTTATAAGTCCCTAAAAGTGTTGTTTCATACCCTAAAGGAACAAGGTCAGCTGATTACATCATCTCCCAGAAGTTCTCCATGAAAACCTGCTCAAAACTAGTCAAAACTGGACCATCTCACCTGCTCCATGGTCAAAGTGTGATGCATCCCACCTACTGCACATGGGGGGTACGATGCATACTGTAAAGCCCTTCTATGGGGTGCAATGGGCGAGAGTAGACAAATGGGAGAGACAGTTGCAAGGTGGATGATCATGGAATCTTCCAGAAACTTCTCCTGTGACACTTGCCTCTCTGAATTTGCCCAGGGGTGAGTAAGAGATCATGAAATCTCCAAGTGGAATTGAGAACTATCAGAGAAATGACACTAATCAAAAACCCAGAAGCTGACTCACCCACCTACAAACATCTATATATGGATCCCTCATACTAGAGATCCAGAGGCTGGAATTTTGCATCTTGTAAGGAAGTGTTGTTGGTTTCTTTGTGGAACATCATAGTGTTGGGTGATCTAGCTTTTCATGAGGTGAAGAAGAGCTTTCATGCTGGGAGGATGGCGTTGGGTCAGATTAATGGGCTGTAATCCTCTCTTCTACTACTTCTATCAATAAAGCTATTTGAGTTTTCCTCCATATTCTTGTATGTCTTTGAATATTGAATTGATATATGCATTTGTATGGTCAATATATATCTGATCCTATATTGTTTATGATTGTAGATCTCTATGCTTTGATGGTATTATGCTTCTTTGACTCTACGGGTGTTCTTTGAAGCGGGACAAGCAAGGAAGGAGCGGCAAAGATCTATCAAAGGGGAGAGGAAACAAGCAAGGAGCCAAGCGAAAGACTAAGGTTGGCACTCTCTGCTTCTCTCTTATCTACTTCTCATAAAGGAAAACACAAGTGACTTTAGTTTGTTTGTTTCTAAGATAGCTACCCGTCTTAGTGGGACTAGTAGCTCTGGATGCACACTAGTTTTCCTAATAACAAAATGGCGACTCCACTGGGGAGCGAATAGCTTGTTTGCTTGTTTCTAGTTTGTTTACTTTATAAACTACAGATGAAGCCTGAAGTTATGCTAGCTAGCCTTCGAACTGCTTTTGCTATGCAACTGCAAAGTAGATAAACGTTGCTTCAATCAATCTCTAGGTTAGTTTATGAATTAAACATCTGACCTGCAAACATCCTAAGTGCCCTGGTGGTGGCTCAAGTAACATGATTAGATCAACCCCTATGTTTGTATTTACTGACTATCATTAGCTCAGCCTAAATCCCTAAACTAAGCTGCAAACTGTGACCAAAAACCAAGCTAAAGTCTCATCCTTGGACCATCTCACTGTCTCCTTTTGAAAATCTGGATGCATCGCACCTCCCGTGTGCTATAGGTGAGATGCATCCCTGTTTCCCTGTGTTACAGGTGCGATGATCAGATAAGACTGTTTCTGCCTCCAGATTTTGGTTTTTCTTCATTCTCTTCAGCTTTATTGAGGAGTTTTGTTGTCTGTGATCAGTATACCACTATTGAAACTCCCTTACTTTGCATTATTCAGCCTCCCTTGTACAAAGAATTGTGAATGTTTTTATGTATTTTTTTCCATTTACAGTTCTCCTTTACAAATAGTAGCTTAATCGAACTGTCGTCTTTTGATTTGGAAGTGTGGCAAGTGTCGTTTTTAGTCAAAAAAAAGAATCCTCCTCTTTTTGATAGTCGATTACACTGTTACTCTTGTATATGATTTGAATTAATAGTATTTCAAGTGTCAAAAGCAGTTTTCAATTCAAAATCAGAAAGTGTCGTCCTTGTCTTCCTTTTGTCTTTTGAAAAGAAAATTGTTAGTACTGTCGCTTTGAAAAGATAATTTAGATTTGTACTTAGCATTCTTTTTGTCATTCACACATTAAGAAAGCAGAAAACAAATACATGCATGTGCATTTGCCTTTAGACTGCTTGTGGAGATTGATTTAGGATAGTGCATCTTAGTGTGTGCTCTCTGCTCTATGTTGAAAGAATTTCGCTTCTCTTTCCTTAGTAGCTAGGATTTTCATTGCAAGAAGAGAAAGTAAACGTCTTTTTATCATCTTAGATTGCATATTTAGGAATTGTATATCTATATCATGTGGTGAACCTTAAAGGAAAACTTCTTAAGAAATATCAACTATAAAATAAATTTCAATGAACATAAAAATGCTTTGGAACCTAATGCACAACATTTAGAAGTCTAGGCTAGAAATGTATTCCAGCATCGTAAAGCCTAGTAACTATTGCTTTCATCATAGGTTGGGTGATTCCTCGTCTTTGAGATAACAAGTGCCAGTACGGACTTGTGCTCCCACGTACCGTTGAGTATATATTGGGAGACCACAATAGGCTATATCCTTTATCCTTAGGAACTCGTGTCTGCTGCCCTATCGATCGCAATTCATTGAACACAACATTCGGGAAGATTGATTGCCGTACCATAAAAATATTTCCAGAGTGGTCACTTTCGTTCCTTTTTAGACTTCTTAAAATAAAAGTTCCATTTGAGCACTTGTCACTTCAGGCTCATTAAAAATCGAAGGCGACTAGAGTCATCTTTAGCTTTTTCTTGACTCTTAAAAATTGAAAAAGCAAGTTGTGTCAAAGCGTCATAAAATTTATTTTAATTGGAATAACGTCATTGTTCCCTCGTTGATCTTAGGTTGAGAAAATGGAGTCCACCAACCAAGGATTTCCCCTTGGGGGAAATCCTATTCCTTTCTCCTCTTGGGGAGATGTTGGTGCACCTCATATGGCCACATTTTCCCTTCCAGGACTGACAATTGGCCTGCCAGTATGGCTCTTCTCGACCTCTGTCGTTCAAAGCACCGTGATTCTTGAGCAATCAAACCAAGTAACTGAGAAGAAGAAGAAAGGGAAAGAGAAGAAGAAGAAGAAGCCAACGGCAAAAAGGGGCGACCAAGCATCATCTAGCGAAAATCCACACACTGCATCGTCCAAACCTAAATCTCCATGTGTCATTTGCAAAGGGGAACACTATCATCGAGATTGTCCTTGCATCCCACAGATCTTAAGGGACTGGTCTCCCCGCTTGCACAATCTAATGTCCTCAACCTCTGACGATCATGTTGAAAGTACACCGTCAGCTAGTGAAAACGAAATCAATGGAAAGAAAGGAAGATATAAATTTCCTTGTAGACTGCGTGAAGGCGATCATGCCATCCACCATTGTCCCTTCCTAGACGAAGCTAAAAGAGTCTTGGATAATCATCCTACTTCACCGCTACGGCTTCCTCCTGGATACAAGAAACTCTTGCCGAGTCCATCACTAGTTGAAAATATGACTGACACACCTTTGTGGTCAATCGAAGCATCTATCATTGAAGATAAACCCTCTGAGTCCACACTGAACCAAAATCAACAGGTCGAGATGGCAGTCAACCCAGTCTTGTCTTCAGATGGTCTACCTTTAGATGATACAGTCACCAAAGAGAATGAGAACGACACAATTCAAATTCTTTTCGTAAACACAAAATCTGATGAACATGGGGGCAATCTACCTATTCCTTTACTGCAGGAAGGAAGTTCGTCAGAGGTTTACCCAGCCGTTTATTCGGTCCCACCTCCAAGCAACCTAGTCGTTTCCTTCGATTGGAATCTACTAGGCAAACCCCATCTACCATCTAATGTACCATTCTGAATCATAGTACAAGCTTACAGAATGGTCATGGTCGGAACCATCATAGCTGAAGGGGGTTTTGTGAGTATCCTTTCCTCAACTAAGCGCTTGGTTCGCCATCGCTTTTACCTGAGATGCGAAATCTGACAGGCTTCGACAAAGGAACCAGTCGACCGTTAGGGATCCTTCCAAATTTCCTATAACTTTGAGAAGGAAAACTATTTATCTGAACATAATGGTAATCCAAGGACCTTTAGATTACAATCTACTCCTTGGGTGTGACTATATTTATAGCATGGGAGCTATTGTTTCCTCACTCTTTCAAGTGATGTGTTTTCCACATGAAGGCAGAGTGGTCCATCTCATAGACCAGCTTTCATTCCCTAGTTCACACATAGCTAACAGTCAAGTGCCATCGCTAACTGGTCTTTTTGCACAAGGAATGTCTCATCAATCTCTAGCCAATCCACCTGATGAACGCGAGTGATTCAGTGGATGTGGCTAGACCCATGGGGCATGCACCCTGGTTTGCTTTGGCAGGAAAACTTTAGGTATAGGGTAGGTTTCCATGGAAGATATATGACTAGTCTAACACACCCGTCCATTTAGGAAAATGGGATTAGACTGGAATAAGATTCCCTCGTCAAATTTATGTGAGTGGAGGCGACTACGCCATTCACCTTTGTCTATTTCGATGGGCAGAGCTAAAGAAGTGTTTATGTCTGCTGCGCAGGTGGAACCATCTTGTGGCTGCAAGAACTGTTAGGATATTCCGACACATAGGAATAGTTAAGTATAACTTGGTCTAGTATAGAGTTAGGTAAAGTGTGTTTCTTTACAATGTACATTTGTAACTTACAATCCGACGGTCACGATATGCAGTGATCCGACGGTTCATTCTCTCCTCGGTATTACCGACACTTGATCCGTGGCTTGACACCCGATTGGTCCATGAATTCTATTTAAAGCGCATGGAGGGTCATTTGTAGGTTAACCCTGCATGAGAGAAGCTTATGTAAATTTTCATTCTTTTATTAATAAATTGCCTGTAGTGGCCACGTTGGCACAGGCCGTGGACTGTTTCCCTCTTTGAGGGTTTTAACCACGTCAAAATACTGGTGTATTGATCTGTGATCTGTTTGTCAACGGTGTCCTTTTGGTGTTCTGACTGAGGAACTTACCCTGTAAATTCCTACATGGTATCAGAGCTTGGACCCAGGTTCGATTCCCCCGAGTTGCGTTTGGGGGGGGTGTTGGAAGAATCACCGCACCTCTATAGAATCGGTAATTTCCACCCTGGGGATCCTAGTTACTGGTTTGGAATGTTTACCAATACTTGCGGGTTTTGGTGTAACGGCAAACCTCCACATGGTTCCGTTGACATTTCCTTTGTTGTTGGTCTTGTTGCTCGGTTTATGCAAACCCCACGTGAAAGTCATTGGAATGCAGCTAAAAGAATACTTCGTTATGTTCGAGGTACAGTTCAGTTTGGCATTCATTACAGTGTCAAAGCATCTCCTCTATTGGTTGGTTTCACTGATTCTGATTGGGCTGGTGACCCTGATGATTGGAAGTCTATTGTCGGTTATGTGTTCACTCTTGGTTCAAGACCTATTACATGGGCTTGCAAGAAACAAGCTTTCATTTCTCTTTATTTAGCAGAAGCAGAGTATCGTGGTGCCGTAGAAGCTAGTAAGGAAGCCTTGTGGCTTCGTCAGATCCTATCAGATTTTGGCTTTCAGCAGCAGCATCCGACTACACTTTGGTGTGATAATAAAGGTGCCATTCAGCTTTGTAAAGATCCAGTTCAGCATCAGCGTAGCAAACACATTGAACTACACATGCACTTCATCAGAAATCTCATTCATGACCATGTTCTTGAAGTGCAATATTGCTCAACAGATGATCAAGTTGCAGACATCTTTACAAAGGCTCTCACAGAGGCGAAGTTTACTAAACTTAGATTTATAGCTGGAGTTTAGGAAGTTGTCACTAAAGGGGGGATAGGCTCTAGTGCCTCCTTCCTTCTCCTATTGTGTCATATTTGTAAATCCTTCAATCCTATCCCAAGTTGTTCTTAAGGGGGGATGTTAGGATATTCCGACACATAGGAAATAGTTAAGTTCAACTTGGTCTAGTATAGAGTTAGGTAAAGTGTGTTTCTTTACCGTTGTACATTTTGTAACTTACAATCCGACGGTCACGATATGTAGTGATCCGACGGTTCATTCTCTCCTCGGTATTACCGACACTTGATCCGTGGCTTGACACCCGATTGGTCCATGAATTCTATTTAAAGCGCATGGAGGGTCATTTGTAGGTTAACCGTGCATGAGAGAAGCTTATGTAAATTTTCATTCTTTTATTAATAAATTGCCTATAGTGGCCACGTTGGCACAGGCCGTGGACTGTTTCCCTCTTTGATGGTTTTAACCACGTCAAAATACTGGTGTATTGATCTGTGATCTGTTTGTGAGCGGTGTCCTTTTGGTTTTCTGTCTGAGGAAATTACCCTGTAAATTCCTACAAGAACTTATGTATGGTAACCTGGAAACTCTACTTCGCTATACCTGGGGGCATGCAAACCTTTTTGCATGCAAGTGAAAAGCGACCATTTATTTTCTTAGTGTGTAGGCTCTTAACCCTTTAAAGTCATAGGATTGGTCATTCCTAGCTTGCATAATGAAAGGATTCAAAGCAAAGTTTCGAATGGGGCAAGCTTCCTAAAAAATGAACCTATCGATGAGACATCCTTATTATACGATTGGCATGAGCAATTTTACGCGAAGTTCAAGCTCGTTAAAAAATAAACCTAGCAATGAGCATATGTTCCACCAAGAGTTTAAGCTCATTAAAAAATGAACCCACCTCCGGTAAATAACCATTGCGATCGCATTATTATTAACTTTTGAGCCTTGGTCGTGTTCTTACCATCACCTCCACTCTTTTTTAGCTGATCATACACCTCCATTTGATTGTTTACCCCTTTTGAGGAACAACTGTGACAAGTGATCCTATTAGCCATCTTCTTTACACTACCGTGATTGAAAAGTTCCAAACCTTACCTGGAACCAGCTGCTATCCAAAATCATCACTCGTTCCTCAAAAAAATGAGTCTCCTTTAAGCTCTTTTCATCTGACTTGTAAAATATGAAAAGATTTCTGAGAAATTGGCCTATACAGCTCGTTAAAGTGATTGGGAGTGCCATACCTCCTCTAGATTTTAATCTTTTTGGACCTGAGGGATCATTGCACAAAAAGATCGAGCACTTTTCTTGTTCGGCTCATTAAAACTATCGAAAAGTCATCCCTTTCATATTATTTTATAATTTTTCAGACTTAAGGGATTATATTAAAAAAAAGGATTACTGGAGTTTCCTTTCCGTCTCTTTTCAAACTCTCTAAAATTGAAAAGGACTGAGTTTTCTTTGTCGTTAAACTCGTTAAAACAATAGCGACAAACTTGTCCATGCAAACAAGAACGAGTTTCACTGTCACTAGGCTCATTAAAACATAGCAACAGGTTTGCCTGAAAGGAAAAATTATAGAACAATCATATGTTATCCTCCTCAAGCTTGACAAAAATAAAAAGGTACTGGTCAGAAATGACTAGGGAAAAATTGGGAAGAAAACTTGAAGAAACTTTATTGGTAGGAAGTCGCTCTTGAACATGACACTTTCACTCCATCACCATGATTGAGTTGGGTTGGGTTATTCCATTCACCGGGCATATCACCATTGGTCCACCGTACCATCCATTTTTGGGGTTAACGCTACCAATCCATTTCAGTGTCGCCGATATGTTCAAGGGAAGTCGCTCAGAGAATTCACCAACTTAGCTGGTGTCTCATCCGCTGCAATACCTTCACTCCTCATTCTTTCATGACCACGACCCTGAACCTTGTATCATCAGATTGTTTTCACCTCCATGAAATAATTTGCTCCATTTCGTGTCGTAGATGTGGGATTCATTAAGGCCCTCCTACGACAGGTCACTTCTTGTCGACATCAGCTCATTATCCAAGAAGTTGACTTAGGAACAACCCTTTCAGTACTTTGAATCTTGCATGCCTCAATGGCAAGTTTCTCACTTCCGGCGACGGGTTTACATCAATGGCCTTCAACCGAAAGATTTTGCGTGGAGTTTGACGCCAAGTCCCATTTTCACACCACGTGAATTGTACTACCGTACCTTGAGGGTCATCATCATTATCGGTGATTCCTCTCGCACCTGTTAATAGCTTACATCATTGGTTGGTAATCAGGGGATGTCTTTCCATGTTTGACTTCAGAACATCTTTTCACATGGATCGACTTGTACTTCAGGCTTATATTGAACGAGTTTGAAGACCCCGAATCTAGTTTCATCCATCCAGGCTGCGATATATTTAGGAAAATAAAGACATCAAATGTACATCATAGTTGCATAGATAATCATCCAAGCCAAAGGATGATGGATCTACTAGAATCATCAGTCTCCCATACAGATGGTTGTCTGTCCGATGTACATGAAAATGAATTTATAAAGCTGAGAATGGGAATGCCTGCCTCAGCTAGATCATGAAAATATTATGAAGATAATGTATTGTATTGTATCTTATTACAGGTCACCTTCTAGTTCGAAAAACCTCGGATACTCATGATAAAGCATTTCTCCCGACATCAAAAGATTTACGACCTCATACTTTAGGGGGCAACTGTTATAGACATATTTGGGCACTGCAACCAAAATCTTATATGTCCATAAACCAATAGCTTCTAAGTCCCTAAAAGTGGTGTTTCATACCCTAAAGGAACAAGGTCAACTGATTACATCATCTCCTAGAAGTTCTCCATGAAAAACCACTCAGAACTGGTCAAAACTAGACCATCTCACCTGCTCCATGGTCAAACTGTGATGCATCACACCTAATGCACATGGGGGGTACGATGCATACTGTAAAGCCCTTCTATGGGGTGCGATGGGCGAGAGTAGACAAATGATAGAGACAGTTTGCAAGGTGGATGATCATGGAATCTTCCAGAAACTTCTCCTGTGACACTTGCCTCTTTGAATTCGCCCAGGGGTGAGTAAGAGATCATGAAATCTTCAAGTGGAATTGAGAACTATCAGAGAAATGACACTAATCAAAAACCCAGAAGTTGA
>APFE031662646.1:0-29526 GCA_000404065.3 Pinus taeda | reverse complement strand
TATTTGGGCACTACAACCCCAATCACATATGTCCATAAACCAAGGGCTTCTAAACCCCTAAAAGTGTTATTTCATACCCTAAAGGAACAAGGTCAGCTGATTACATCATTTCCCAGAAGTTCTCCCTTAAAAACTACTCAGAACTGGTCAAAACTGGACCATACAGACTGCTCCATGTTGAGGGTGTGATGCATCTCACCTGATACACATAGAGGGTGTGATGCATATTGAAAAGCCCTTCTGTAGGGTGCGATGAGTAAGAGTAGACAAATGACAGAGGCAGTTGGCTAGGTGGAAACCCAGAGAATCTTCTAGAAACTGCTCATTTGACACTTGCCTCTCTAAATTAGCCCAGGGATGAGTAAGAGATCATGAAATCTCCAAGTGGAACCAAGAACTATCAGAGAAATGACACTAATCAAAATCCCAGAAGCTGACTCATCCCCCTACAAATATCTATATATGGATCCCTCATCCTAGAGATCTAGAGGCTGGAATTTTGTATTTTGTAAGGAAGTGTTGTTGGTTTCTCTGTGAAGCATTGTATTGTTGGGTGATCTAGTCTTTTCATGAAGTGAAGAGGGCTTTCATGCTGGGAGGATGGCGTTGGATCAGACAGCTGGGTTTTAATCCTCTCTTCTACTACTTCTATCAATAAAGCTATTTGAGCTTTCCTCCATATGCTTGTATATCTCTAAATCTTGTATTTGTTTAAACATGTGTAAGGTTAATGTACATCTGATCCTATATTGTCTATGGTTATAGATCTCTATGCTTTGATGGTATTATGTTGCTTCGACTCTACATGTGTTCTTTGAAGCGACACAAGTGAGAAAAGAGTGGCGAAAGCTTTATCAAGGGTGGGAGGAAACAAGCAAGGAGCCAAGCGAAAGACTGAGGTTGGTACTCTCTGCTTCTCTCTCATCTATCTCTCATAAAGGAAAACAAAAGTTGCTTTGGTTTGTTTGTTTCTAAGATAGCTACCCGTCTTAGTGGGACTAGCAACTTTGAATGGGCACTAGTTTTCCCGTAAACACACCTCAAACTGTATCACGATCCATATTCTAAAGACTCCTTTATTAAAAATTTCTCTGATAATTCTGGTTTTGAAATTGTCAGTGCAAAGAACTCTTCCTCTACACCTCTAATCTAAAAAAATAATAATAATTATTATTATTATTATTATATTAATATATATATGTAATATAATAAAATGTTGTTACTACTCTATTATTACTTTTCTTGCAGATACTTCACTGGTATTGTTATTCCCCCGTGTTGTTACTCTGTGGGTACTGATTTCATCTAAGTACTTCACTGTTGTTGTTACTCCTCCACTGATGTTACTCCCTCCGGTGTTGTTACTCTGTGGTGATTTCATCTAAGTACTCCACTAGTGTTGCTACTCCTCCATTGTTGTTACTCCCCTGGTGTTTTTACTCTATTCATAGCGATTTTGTTTAAGTACTTCAATGGTGTTGTTATTCCTATAATGTTGTTACTTCTCTAGTGTCGTTACTCCGTGGTGATTCCATCACTATGTTGGTGTTGTTACTCCTCCACTATTATTACTCCATTTGTGGCGATTCTAGTTAAGTGTTCAAGCAGTGTTGTTACTCCTTGGATGTTGTTACTCCTCGGTTGTTGTTACTCCCCCCGATGTTGTTACTCCTCGGATGATGTTACTCCCTCTGATGTTGTTACTCCTCCGTTGTTGTTACTCCCTCAAGGTAAGTCACGAAGTACATCCCCGATCAACTTTGTGGATTTGATCGATAGTTTATTTGACATGAATCAACATGACCATGGATGCTCATCCCTTAGTTGGGGGAGGTATTATAATTAACACAAATATGCCATAATTAAATCATAGTAATGACTTTTCATTATCACCATTGAACTTTGTGCTAGCGTGTACACTCCACGACCCCCACCTTACTTCTCATGGTTATCTATATGCATCAGGACTTGAAATAAGTACGCTTGTATTAATGGACGGTCCTTTCCAATGCTGTGAAATGATTACCATAATTACCACTCATTATTACCATAATTTGCTATGGATTTTTCCATATTTCACTATTATTTTCTTGGATTTCACTATCACTGCATTATGTCGCCACCACAACCCTATCACCCCAAATTTAATTGTTGACACTCTTCCTCAACAGTCTTGTTTTTACTCCAATTACTACTACTAAACAGCTATAGAATGGGCGGGCAAGTCATTAGGCACGAACTAGAAAACACAGTGCAGGTTCAACGCAATCCAGACGTATGGAAATTCTTTTTAGATGTAGCATGGCATGTGTATTTTGAGAGGCTGTAGGGATTTGATGAAGCTATCACAGTCAAATTCACATTGAACTTGGATCGAAATCATTCCAGAGTTCATGGGCTGGATATTTTCGTCATAGAGGAAGTAATTTCGACTGTCGGTAGGTTGTTGAAAGGGGGGCAGAAATGGTTCTCTTGGAAATCTCCTTTTCCAGAGTTCCCAGAATTGTTTTTGCAGTCTGGAGAAACATCAGTTCAAAAAGGTAGGGGGTATGATCGAAAGTCTCTGTCGCACCCATGGTCTGAGGTTGCATATGTTTCCATGAGGTATATTTCTTGTGAATGTCGATTTGCTACCATGTTTAAGTATCATTTCAATCTTCTTGCATGCCTTCAATTTCGGCATGCATGGGTTCATTATTTAGACACGCCATATTTTCTATGGAATATTCTTCAACTAATGACATTGTCTTCTTATTAGTCTGGACAAGCATTAACGGTCCTTACAAATCATGGGCTGGTCAGACTATTGGTGGTGCATGCTCTATCTCAAACTTCTGTGTCCCTGCCACAATTCACCGAGCTAGCAGACGAAGAACTTGCGGCTATGATGACTACAAGGGAGGATGAGGAAGAAATAATGGTGGAAGAAGAGGTCGCAGACAATGCTTCTCCACAAGAACTAGCATTGCCTGCTAGCCCAATGGGAGTAGAAGTGATGGAGAGAAAAGATAATGCAGTCGATGTTGTTCCATAAGAACTAGCGTTGACTGCCAATTTGAGGGGAGAATCGCCACCCTAGGATGAAATTGCAGGTGGTGCTGACACACAAGAACCAGCATCACATGTCCAAGAAAATGAGGAACCTTTGGATGAATTTGAAGGCGTTGTTGATACACAAGAACCAACATCACCTTCTCGGGTGAATAAGGAACCCTTAGAAGAAACAAGGGTCATAGTCAACACTGTTTCACAAGAACTAGTGCCGACTGTTGAGCAGGAGGACAAATTGGAATAAGCATGGGTAGAAAAAGAAAAAGGGATCAAAGATTAGCCAATGAACACAAGAATAGGAGAAGGAGATCGTGAGGCAGCAAGCCTTGAGAGAATGGACATTGAAGAAAACATTTTTCATTCTTTGCTTCTTATGTCATTTCCAAGAGGAGCAATGATGTTTCATTTCCTTAGAAACTTAGTGAAGGAAAAAGCCTCTCCTCTGATCTTAAAATTTGTCAAGGCAATTAGGGGCACCATTTTCGACACTGTTACACAAGAACTAGTGTCGACTGGTGAACAAATTGCACAACTTGAGGAATTGGTGGTCGGCACTACCACACAAGAACTAGAGTCAACTGAAGGACAAACTAAAGAAATTATGGTTGATACTGTCTCCATAGGGCCATTAGTAGAGAATGTTGTGTTGAAAATAATCCACAAGGGCTAGAAATAAATTTTTAGTAGATGAAATAAGATGGTCGAGCAGCGGAGTCGTCACAAGAAAAGGGTGTCAAAGACACTACCCCACAAAGCCTTACAGTGACTCCAGTGCCACCAAGGGAAGATGTGGAGATCTCAAGACCTGAAGGAGAATACGGTCAAGAAGCGAAGAAGTCGTAAGAAAAGGGTGTCGAAGGCACTACTCTGCAAAGGCCTGCGGTGACTCCAGAGCCACCAAGGGAAGATGTGGAGGTCCCGAGACCTAAAGAAGAAGATGTTGGGGTTTTTCTCTGAGTTGAGAAATAGACAGAGGAAAATAGGATAAAGCAAGAGATGATTGAATAATTTTTTGACGTCAAAACCCCACACCAATTGCGAGACCAGTGGAGCTGGTCACTGTCAAACAAGGATTTATTGGTCTTCATAATCGAATGTGACTTCAACATTAATATATTTATCATATTAGTTAATTATTATCATTGTTATTATTATTTTATTTTAGGTCAAAGCATGTTTTTCATGCTTATAGTGTCACAAGAGTCAAAAAGTATTTATAATGAGTCAAAAAGAAAATGTATTTGAGTTATACTTTCATATGAAGAAAATTTGAATTTTTATTTCTTAGTCAAAAGTCAACACAAAGACCAAGTCAACCCTCCTTAGACAAGTTAGCCAATGTGGCACCTGTTATCACTTAAAAAAGATCTGATATATGTAACTTCTCATCCTAGCCCGATGACAAAGGTCAGTGTTAGTCTATGTTGTTTTCATATTGTTTTATCCCTTAAAATCTGAAGTTTTAAGAGGTCATGAGTCAAGTATATTCTTATCTACCATTGGTTCCCCTTCATTCACCATTGTTTCATAGCCATGTGTCATTTTGTTATCCACCACCAAGCCTTTTGGTAATTGCGTAGCGCATGCATTCTTTTAAAGTGTTTTCGCAGCGCGTTTATTTTGTTTAGCAGTTTCGTAGCGCAAACCTTATTAGGTGATTTCGCAGCGCATTATTCAAATTTCAAAATAACCGTGCTGCGAAATCAGGGATTCGTGCATTTCGCAGCGAATATTTCCCGAAATGTCAAATCCGTTAGGTGAATCACAAGTTGTGTCATCTTGTGTCAGTTCATGTACTCCACTTATCACGTTCCACCACCCATCGCCATTATCACCACCATTAGATTTGTTTATACACACGAATTACCATTTCCAAGAAAGGCCACCTTGCACAAGTCTTAATGATGATTGTAAGCCTTGCATGAATAACAAATCTGCAAGATTGCAATTTGAAAGATTACAAACGACAAGATTTCAATTTTAAAAACAAGTGTAATCAAGCGAGGCAGCAAATTCAAGCGAGGCAGAATTTCAAAAGAAGCTGATTTTATATTTCAAACAGAGCTAGTATTCCTTGTTTGCAGGTCTTTAAGATTTCATGGAGATATCAATGGAGAAAAAAGAACACAGATCCGGCAAATGTCTAAGGAATGAGCCTGAAGGCTTGGATATAGCACTGAGGAATAAAGAGGTGGAGAAGGCGTTTAAAAAGGCCGGGTGTTGGAATTTTTGCAAGAAGTTACAAGGAGGGCATGCACAGGTAACCAAAGAATTTGCGCTTAATTTCATAGGTTTAAATTCAAAGGTAGCCATGATAGAATTGCAGGTCTCGCCAGAGATGATATCCACTGTGACAGAGATTCCACAAGGACAAGAGAATTGGTTCAAAAACTTCAAATTTGACATGAATCCTTGCAAGGAGTTTTTAAAGAAGGAGTTTGTAAATGCAGATTTAAGTAAGTCAGTGCCCAGGAGCTATGTCAAAGAGTCTTATGCACATTTACTCACCTGTATACAAAAATACCTGACTTGCGAAGGAAGGTATAACAAGGTGTATTCGTACCATTTCAAGCTCCTTTTGCATTTCACAGGGAAGGTTTCCATTGATCTACCTTTTTATCTATTCTGTAGTTTGAGTAAGATGTGTGGCAAAGTACAATTGAGGAAGGAAGCTTGTGAAACTTCTCTGTTTCATCGTGGCTTGATTAAACTACTTGTCTTACATGAGCTTCAAAAGGTAGGCAAAGATTGGAATTCATTTATTTTTATGGCTGGTTTCAAAATCCAGACTGGTCTCAGTCCTCTACCTGCAAGAGATCTTACAATAGCGGATCTTCAAACAGAAGCAAGAGCTAAGAGATTTCCAAAATTAAAAGCAAGGAAACAAGTGAGAGAGCCAATACAGCCACTGATCATTCAAGACACACCTCAGCAATCAACTAAGGAAAAAGCTCATGTTAAAAAGATTGCACCTGAAGCAAGCACAACTGAGATAGTCTCAAGGAGAAGAACAAGAAGTCAGATGGCTGAAGAAAAAGGTAAGGTAGTAGTTATTGAAGAAAGTCCAGTTTCAAAGAGAAATCTAAACGATTTATTGCAGGCTATTGACTTTGAGGAGTCCCCACTAGTTCAAGATGAATTGATGCAGTCAGAAAAAGAGAATACAAAGAAAACCAAAGCCTCAAAGAAGCTTAAATTTGACGAGCAAGTTGAACAATTTGTTTTCAAACCCAGGAGACCCATAACAAGGAGATTTCAGCAAGTACAGGAGGTACCACCAAGAACAGAGGAAACAGGGGAAGAGATACAACGCCATCAAAGAAAGGGCAAAGGCAAAACAGTTGCCACATCTAAAGAAGACAATATAGCAGACTTGAAAAGAAGATTGGAATCAGCTAACCATGAGATTGCCAGACTGAGGAAAGCTACTAGAAGACATGCCATCATACAAGCTAATTATTACAGAATTAAAGCCTTATGGGAAGAGAATGCAACTGTAGAGGTGGTTGACTATAATACTCAATTCCATACTTGGACAGTGCCGTCAATCAAAGAAGAAAAGTTCATCAGGATGATTAATATGCAATTAAGAGCTGGGAACAAGATTATGAAGAAACAAATAGAAGATTTAAAGGCACAGTTAAGCCAGCTAAAGGAACCTTCTAAATGAAATCACATTTCAAGTAAGATTATGTTTTGAATTTTGATGAGTTTGCTTAGTCTCATCTTCTTGAAGAATTCTAAATGTCCATTCAGTTTTGGAAAATCTAAAGGAAGTTTTGACAACAAAGTGTTTAATTAATAAAATTTTGGGTTGAGAACTATGTTTTTAAAACAACTCAACAGTTTCGTAGCGCGCTACGAAACTGCTGAAGGTGATGATTAAGGCTCAGCAGTTTCGTAGCGCGCTACGAAACTGCTGAAGCTAAAGGTTCCAATACAAATCAACCAATTTTGAAACAGAAGCGGGAAAATTTTGAAGAACAAATATATGCAAGGAAACATTCGAAGCTGCAGCAATCAATCAGATTAAGACAGATGGAGAAATATGGGTTTGGATCCAAATTTGAATTTTGTCATAAAGTGAGCATTTTAAGCACGGTTCAGAAATGTTAAGACAGCTTGAATGCATTTTTGTTTTAAAAAAGCAGTGGACAGCACATCAATGGACATGGCCATCTGTCACGTTTTGGAAAGCAAAGAGGAAAGACCTACTTCTGTGGATTCGAAAACCATAAAGACCGAGGAGCAGGGGTTGTTTCGTATATTTCAGCACAATGGGAAAGATGTGGCAACAAAAAACAAGCATGGAGTTTAAACTTCCATCACATCCAAACTAACAGGGAACCAGATGTCAAGGAATGGGAATCATTGTAACCAACGCTATTATTAGCGTGGCATGGTATTAGAATCCTACTAGATTTAGAACTCTGAAAAGTCTAGTTAAAGTTTGTTATATTAAATAAGCAGTTAGAAGTGGATTAGGTGTCATTAGAAGTAGATCTCGAGTTTCCCTCATGCTTGAGGAGAAATCTCGATTAGATAGGA
Source organism: Pinus taeda (assembly GCA_000404065.3). Classification (NCBI taxonomy): domain Eukaryota; kingdom Viridiplantae; phylum Streptophyta; class Pinopsida; order Pinales; family Pinaceae; genus Pinus; species Pinus taeda. The sequence goes on along the minus strand of APFE031662646.1, from coordinate 21,927 downwards.
GAAGAACTCTATATATAGTTGGAGCAGCAATGTAAAAAGGGTTGGAAATTTTATGAAAAACGCTGATATTTGGCTTATGTAATACTTTGTTTTGATAATACATGTTTGGCTTTACTTCTCAGGATTCAGGAGGGATTTTATGTTCAGAATGTGTGATGTTGTCCTTTTCCTAATTTTTGCAGTGGCATGAATGTGTAATCACTTAGAATTCACTTGAGGTGCTCTAACTTCCTGTATGCATTCATAGACTGTGTGATCCTATCTGAGTTGTTATGTTCTGAATATTTTAAATGTTGAATGCCCTGACTTCTATGTAAGGTTGAATTCATTGTTATATTGAGACGTTGTTGACTCCATAAGCCCAATGGATAGTTACTAAATGTGTTTCCACCATTCATATTCTTACAGTTGTTTCACAAGAGTTAGCCATCTTAACTATAATCAAAATCATTAACCCCTTTTTGAGAGAGCCCTCTCAGGTTGAGGAGGTTAAGCCTCAGCCTAAAGTAGGTTTGAAATAGTTACTTGAGGTCTTCCTGGTCTGCAGCCTTCCAGGGTCTGATTTTGAGATAACAGCACCTATTCAACCCTCCTAGACAGTTATATAAGAGTCAAGTCAACCTCTTGGAGAACCATTCGTCCATCACATTATCATCTATCTATTTCTGCAATTAGTCAAAAACAAAAAGAGTCGAAGTCAAAGGAAAGAAGCAAGTCAAACGAGAGAGAAGATTGAAGGTTTTCTGCCCTAATTCAGCTCGCACGTGCAAAATTTTTGAGGCAAATTTTGCAGGACAAAAGTTCGGCCTCCATTACAAGGTTGAAATCTGAAGTTTGACCAAATTTTGAAAAAGTTGACCAGCATTGACTTTGATTATTGGAGACTTGGAGGAGGGTTTGACCTGGAATCTCTGTGGATGTTTGGGTCTTGTTCTTGAGTTTTAGATATCTCATCTTGATCTGATTCTATAAGAGAAAGATTGTTGGGTTTTCCTCCTTGTGGGGTTTTGCCTTGGCTTTGGAGCCTAATTTCTGGTGTTCTTTGTCTCTTTGTGATCATTATGTTTTGAACATTTGTATAATTGCTTGATAAAGAGAACATAAAAGTTATACAAAAAAAGCTAACATTCACAAGTAATTATCAAGAAAGAGGAATCAAGCATAAAACTATCTAACACTTGGTTTCTCAACACATGCTATTGTCAAAGGAAAAACTATAAGGCATGTTCTTTATGTCATTTTCAAAAGAGAAAACTTGAATTTTGAAAATTAAATTTTTGGCTCCAAATAAGCCAAGTCAACCCTCATCCTATTCAAGTCGGCCCTAGTCAAAGAGGAACCCATTCGACATCACAAGATAACTATATATATAGTGATTTCGTCCTCCTCTCAAGCAAGCAACTCAGACTTTATGAGGAAAAGCAAAAAGATTAATCTGAGGCAAAGAAGAAGTCAAACCTGAGGCAAGAGAAGATCATCTTAGGAACATTTATGATGGAGGAAGAGGACAAATCTCTAATGAAGGGTGGATTCCCTAAGACAAAGAAGGGCAAAAATCTAAGAGTTGCAAACCAAGACTTTGGATGCAAAAGAACGCTAAAGTTTGGCCCTAGCTTAACAGACCAGACTGAGTGTCCTGGGCAGAGATTTGACTCAACTAGTAAGGAGTTGGACCAAGTTTCACCAAGTCTCTTTGTTGGTCAGTTTGACCTTGTGAATAACTAGAAGATCTAGGTGTGTCTCTTGTCGGACTGAAGAGTTTCTCTAAGGAAAATGTTGCTAGCTTTTTCCCCCATGTGGTTTTTCTTAAGGTAAATTCATGTGTTCTTGGTTTGGATGTTTCTTCATGATCCTATTATCACATACGTTATATTGTTGATGTCTTTTGTGTAATTTCTTAAAGAAGGATAAGAATATGAAAAAGAATTAAATCATTAGTGGTAATTATCAGTTTAGAAAACCCTATGAAAAATCAACAAGAGTTGATAGAGAAATTGGCTAATGCTGACAACTTATTCACTCAGGCCAATACACATATTGAGGGGTTTCGAATGTGGTCAACTAAACATATTATTTTGATTTGTTTGCAAGCTCCTCTAAAGAACATCACACCACAGGAACAAATCCAACCATTAGAAGCACATCTGCAACGTCATACCCATAAATTGCAATTTAGTCATGAACAAAATTTCTTCCATAACAGTACACAAAATCAACACCACCCAGGACAAACAACAACCATTATCCAACACGTCTCTAAGCACAAGAACAAGTCTACCAACATTATGGAATGCTCACTACATCTAGGCCACCACCTCAAAAATCATCCATTTAGGCAATGAGCTCAAGCCCACACAAGGAACTACCCTGATTGAAGCACTTGATAATTTATCGTGAACTCCAATGGCTACACCTCTTTTAAGGAACTCAACTCAAGATCATAAAGTTTTGTTCGATCCATCCTTCCCAAGGTTCCATCCATCAGTTTGATTTTTCCTAAAACAACACCCTTGGCTCAAGGAAAAGCCAAATATGAATGTTAGGGGTATATTGGCACCAAGGCATGGGAAAATTTTGGAGGAAGACTAAATTGTCGAGCACAAATAAATGAACTGTGCACAAAGGCATACTACATAGAAACATTACACTAAGGGATTAAATCATGTGCAAACATCATATACAAAAAGGAAAAAACTGCACCACATATCCGAGGAATTTGTTAGGGATGTTGTGATTACATTTGTTTTACCTATTTTGGCAACCAACCAAGAGGCGATTAGTGTGATCCCATGTGGAACCCATTGTCCAAAAAAATGTAAGCAGCAAGAAAAGGAATTGTAGAAATTTGATAAACACTTGGTCTTGCTAATTATGGTGGTCTGAGCCTTTGGGAGTTCTTGGATTTTTCATATAGCTCTTGAAGCCTTCGGTTTAGCAAGATTCCCAAGGCATTAATGGGATTAATGGGATGTATGTTTAGAAATGGCCTCCATGAGTCTTTCACATTATGCGTAATGAATTCTTCAACTTGCTAGTGTAATCATAAATGGTTCTTTATGTGAATGTTCAAATATTAATGTGGGTTTTCCATGTTAGATAGATTTATATTATGTATATCATCATAATATGAATGTGTTAAATTTTGCAACTAGGGACAAACTCCACCTTGGACAGCTCATATGATGTATCTTTTTATTGGATTTCTCTCTTTGAGAGGTGTAAGATTGATCCAATGATCATCTCATTTTGACAACGTACAAATGGAATTATGATTTTATTTTGTTTATGGACAAACAGGCAAGGTCCGCAAGTAAACTAATGTAGGCTCATCCTCAACGTTTGCATATAAATAGAAGTTGCCTTTGCCTCATTTGTCATCACTCACCTTCTCACACATCTCTCTCCTCTTATGATTGGTTACAAATTTCAGGACAGCCTCTCTTCACACGTGCGAAGGAGAAGAAGATTATTTTAAGCATTGACTAAATTTCAGGGACATTTTGACCAAGCTTTGACCAATAGTGTTGACTTTATTTGACTACGAATTTGTGGGATTTTTTTATTTGGGCAAACCGCATTTTTGGGCACAAAAATCGAGACAATTCGTACTCTTTGACTAGCGTTGACTTGCGTTGACCAAGTTTGATTGAGTATTTTCATACTATTTTGGGTTTATTTTATTTGTTGTTGGAGACCGAGTTGACTAAGTTTGACCAAACTATTTTGGAGGTCAAAATCTACCTTGTTGACCAACGTTGACTTTCTGGTTAAGGCTTTTTGTCATTATTGTTTGCCTAGATAGAATTCACTTTGATTGGGCAAGTGAATATTGCATATTGTACTCTCTCTCTCTTAGCTGAACTTTTGAAGAATAATAACAATTGATCAAAGGGTTTCCCCACATTGGGCTCTGTCACTAGCTGGCGCCATATCTTGTGTCCTCTTGTCTTGGCTTGTCTTTTATTGTTATTGTTTATGTTCTATCTGCATTTTACTATCATGTTAATGTGATTCCTAATCTGGAAATTGATATTGGGCTAAAAAGAAAATTGAAGTAAATTGCTCTTAAGCATAAACATACCATTGTTATCTAAAATTAACATGGTATCAAAGCTGAGGTGAAGACGAAGCCCAAGCAAGAGTGAAAAGAGAAATCACTGAGATTTGTTGGACAAGAGTCAATGGCTTCCACATCCTACTTCAAATCTAATGACAAGCTTCATGATAAGTCTGATTATCATGCATGGAAGATGTCTCTTGATTTGACTTTAGAAGAGAAAGATGTTATGGACTATGTGCAAGGGAAGATTTATGAACCTCTTTCTAATGCACCGGTTGCTGCTAAGACAAGTACAAGAAGGGTGAAGTCAAAGCAAAGAAGATCATTAAGAAGATCATTAGGGATTCTATTTATAAGCATTTAGTTGCTTACGTCTCCAATTTGAACGTATCAAAAGAGATATATGACAGGTTCGTTGGCATGTTCAAAGTTAGCAATGCAAACCACATTCTCTTTCTCAAACACAAGTTGAAGGATATAAAGAAGGGAAGAGGTGAAGACATTCAATCCTACTTCATGAAGATTACTAAGATCAAAAATGAGCTTCTTTCGATTGGAGAAGTTATTGTTGATAAAGAGCTTACTCTCATTGCCCTTGGACGACTCCCTCGTGTTGAAGCTATTGTTGATAGAGAGCTTACTCTCATTGCCCTTGGAGGACTCCCTCGTGAATGGCACGCATTCAACACTACTATTCTTAACAATGACAAAATTCAAGGTTTTGAAGAATTGTTGACTAGATGTTCTCAAGAATAAACAAGGATGATGAAACTAGATATGCCTTCAAATAAGAATGATCCTATTGCATTCTACGCTCATGCTAAAAAGAAGAACAATGCAGTGTCAAAGAAGCAATGCCAAGGAAGACCGACTTTCAAGAATGGAAGGAAGGAAAGAGGCTTCATTTGCAACAAGTTTGGCCACTATGCTGGGGAGTGTCCTAATAGAAGGGATACACCTCATGATGATGACAACCACAACAACAACAATTTCAGGGGCAACAATAATCAAAGGAATGGCAGATTCAACAACAGTGGAAAAAGGAATGTTCCCGCTACTCAACATGGAAATGGTCGCGCTCCCAAGAGATCAAGAAACTCTAGATATGATGAATCTAATGTTGTTGATAACAAGCAAAATATATATATATATATATATATATCTTGTATCTGCCCTCTCTACTGCATCTCCTCTGAACACGTTGGGAAATTGGTTGATTGATAATGGTGCCTCAAGGTACTTCACTGGGTATAAAGAAGCTCTCTCAAATTTGATTGAAAAGAATACAAATTTGAAAATTATCCTTGGAGACAAAGCCACTTATCCCGTGAAGGGGTGTAGTTACAAAAGGTTACTAAACAAAAAATAAAATGACACTTAATACAACCACACAAGTAAAAACTCAAGATTTACGTGGTAAAACCTTGACAGGGTGTCAAAGAAACATCCACGGGGCAAGGGATTGGAATTTCTATTCAATCAATAAATGATTCTCCATTACAATAGTTCGAGCATTCATCAGTGCTATATGAGCCTCCTCAGTTACATAACTGTTGTTTCGGTATAAAACTAACTTGTCAATAACTAATACAATTTTGCCCAAATTTACATTAATTAGTTGTCAATTTCCAACAAACTCCACCTTGACAACAATTTTCCTAATCCCTTGCCCATGCCCATTCATCATCTCTTCTGTAAGCCAAGAGAAGATAAACACCATCGCAACTTCTCTACTGTAAATGGCTTTGTGAATATGTCTGCACAATTCTCCCGTGTACGTACCTTTTGAAGTGCTACTTTTCCACCATCGATCACATGTCTCAGAAAATGATACCTTACATCAATGTGCTTGGTTCTGCTGTGATAAGCAAGATTTGTAGCCAAGTGAATAGCACTTTGACTATCACAAAATACATTCACTTTCTCCTACGTCCTTCCAACCTCATCAAGTAGACCCTTTAACCAGATTACTTCTTTACTGGCATCTAAAGTAGCTATATATTCTGCTTCGATAGTGGACAACGCAACTGTTTCTTGAAGCTTTGACATCCAACTAATTGCTCCCCCTGCAAGAGTAAAGACATAACCTGTCGTAGATTTTCTTTTGTCAAAATCCCCTGCATAATCAGCATCTACATATCTGCAGACTGATCCTTCACTACCATTAAAGATGATGCAATGGTCACTTGTGCCTCTTAGATATCAAAGCACCCATTTCACTGCTCGCCAATGTTCTTCACCTAGATTTGCCATGAACCTGCTGACAACTCCATCTGCATGTGAAATGTCAGGTCTTGTAGATACCATCGCATACATTAAGTTGCCTACAGCATTTGCATATGGTACATGAGAAATATATTGTTTTTCTTCATTAGTTCTAGGACTCAAAACCGAAGAAAGATTAAAATGGGAAGCTAATGGAACATTAACAAGTTTCACATTGTTCATACAGAACTTTTCAAGTACTTTCTCTACATACTTCTATTGTGATAACCAAAGCTTACCATTTTTCCTATCTCTATGTATCTCCATGCCCAAGATATGTTTTGTTGCTCCAAGATCCTTCATATCAAACGTCCTAGAGAGCTGAGCCTTTAACCTATTGATCTCTTCCATGCTTTTGCTTGCAATAAGCATATCGTCAACATACAAAACTAAGATAATGAATATGCCATTGAAACTCTTGATGTATACGCAATGATCGGACTCACTTCTAATAAAGTTCTAGCTCACTATGGAGTCAAACTTCTTGTACCATTGTCTGGCATACTGTCTCAAACCATACAATGATTTCTTGAGCTTGCAAATTAATCTTCTGCTGCAACCTTGTACAAAACCTTCTGGTTGTTCCATATATAACTCTTCATTCAAATCACCATGTAAAAAAGTTGTTTTAACATCTAAGTGTTCTAACTCAAGGTTAAGTAATGCAGTTAGTGCCAACACAGTACGAATAGAAACAAGTTTTACAACTAGTGAAAAAATCTCATGAAAGTCGATACCTTCAACCTAAGAATACCATTTTGTTACCAGTTTCGCCTTATACTTTTCGATACTTCCATCAACTTTATGTTTTAGTTTGAAGACCCATTTGCATCCAACAACACTTCTCCCTTCAAGGAGTTCTACAAGATCCCAGGTATTGTGTTTGGCCAAGGAATCCATTTCTTCTTCCATAGTCGTTTTCCATTTTTTACTATCCATATCTTCCACTGCTTCCTGATAACAAGAAGGTTCCCCATCTTCAGTGATCAAAGCAAAAGATGAAGCAGAATCTTCATACCTTTTTCAAGTTTTTCTTTCCCTTGTAGACCTTTTTAGAGTCATTAGTTGCTGAACTGGTTCGGAAACTTCAACAACTTCCTTTGTATCTTCAACACCTTTTTCTTCCGAAGTCTCTTCTTCCTTTTGACTGTCACCGAAAGGTCTATCCTCCCACTGAATTTGTTGATTTGGCGATCCCTGTTCCTATTCAATTCTTTCAACATTTGATTTTAAAAGAGAAGATTCATCAAATGTTACATCTCTACTAATGACTATCTTTCACGATGTAGGATCCCACAACCTGTATCCTTTCAACGCATAGTCATACCCAACAAAGACATAACATTTTCATTTTGGATCTAATTTTGAACATTGATATTTAGGAATAAGAGCATAAGCATCACAACGAAATATCCTTAAATGTGAATAATCACAAAACTGACCTGACCAAACTTCTTCAGGAATTTTACATTTAATTGCTACTGAAGGTGATTTGTTAACTAAATAACAAGCAGTGGATACTACTTCTGCGCACAACTCCTTTTGCAGGTTAGCATTGTTTATCATGCTTCTAGCTCTTTCCATAAGAGTTTGATTCATACGTTCAGCAACACCATTTTGCATAGGAGTATAAACAACAGTTTTCTATCTAACAATTCCTTCATCCTTATAGTATTGTTCAAATTCTAGTGAAGTAAATTCACCACCACTGTCAGTGCTTAAAAATTTCACTGATTTTCCTGTTATTTTCTCTACCATTGCTTTAAATTGTTTAAATATATTGAATACATCAGCGTTTTTTTCAGCATAAAGACCCAAACTTTACGGGAGAAATCATCAATAAACATTAAAAGATATAGAGCACCTCCATATGACACAACAGGAGATGGTCCCCACAGATTAGAATGAATATAGTCTAAAATATCTTTACTATTATGATTTCCAGTTTTAAATCTTTGTTTACATTGTTTTCCATACACAATGTTTACAGAAATCCAGCTTCAAAAATTTCAGATCAGGAAGTGATTTACGTTTCATCAGCACCTAAAGATCTTTCTCACTCATGTGACCCAATCGTTGATGCCATAGGCAAGTACCTCCTCCTTCTTTTTCTGACACAATCGCTGCTTCACTGACTTGAGTACTTCCTTTGAGTCTGTAAAGATTTCCGACCTTTCCTGCTTTCATAACAACTAGGGCGCCTTTAGAGACTTTCAACACTCCATTCTGACCTGTAAACTTATAACCATCCGAATCCAACACTCCCAAAGAAATCAATTTTTTCTTCAATTCAAGTACATGTCTAACACTAGTTAATGTTCTCACTGTGTTATCATACATTTTAATCTTAATATTTTCCATCCCCAAAGTCTAACATGACACATTATTACCCATAAACACAAAACTACCATTTACATCTTCATATGAAGTAAACCAATTTCTGTGTGTACACATGTGATGAGAAGCACCAGAGTCTAACAGCCAACTTTGAAAACCCTAAGAGACATTACATACAAGTAAAGTTTCATCTCTCATGCATAATTCTTTAGCATATAAAACTTCCTCTGTCATACCTAAATCAACCTGATTTGCTTCCTCTTCATGTTATCAAAAACTCTTCGTTTCCAACAATCTTTCTTAAGGTGTCCAATTTTGTTGTAATGCCAACATTTTGCTTTACACTTCTTTCCCTTTGATTTAGATCTGGAAGACCCCCTTGTTTTTTCTTCTCTTTCCTTTGACCATCCTCTAACTATCATGGCTTCTGGTGTTGCTATTTCAGTACTGGATTTCCTTCGTACTTCTTCAGACAAGAGAGCTCTCACAACTGATTCAAATTTCAAAGAATCAGCAGTCCTCAAACTGATTGAAGTTACGAAGTGGTCCCATGACTTGGGAAGAGAACACAACAAACATATAGCTTTGTCTTCTTCCTGAATTTAACTTTCATATCTGATGATTGGCATATAAGTGTATTAAAAACATTTAAATGCTCTGTAACTCTTGAACCCTCCTTCATTCGAAGATTGTACAATTGTCTTTCAAATAAATTCTATTGATTAACGACTTTGTCATATATAGTTTTTCCAGTTTTTCCCATAAGCCTGAAGTTATACTCTCTTCAACAATGTTGAAGAGAACTTCATCTGCCAAGCATACCCTGATGGAACTGAGAACTTGGGCATCCAAGTCCTCCCAGTCTGAATCTTTCATAATAAAATGTTTCTTATTTGACCCGTACAAAGCTTTGTGTAACCCTTGTTGCACCAGTGAATCCCTAACTTTCAATTTACAGAGAGCAAAGTTGTTCTGGGCAGTGAATTTCTCCACCTCGAACTTTGCATTCGTCATTTTAGCGATTTATTTCTAATTTGCTTCTAAATTGTTACTTCTAAGGTTGAATTTCTCCACAATCTGCCTTCAACTAGCAACTAGGGTTTCTTTTTTTTCAACAAAAAAAAAAAACTTAATTTTGTTGCCCTTTAAAAAAAAACATTGATTTATTTCCCAGAATTTCTTTTACACATATTGATTACTTCAAATATACATGACACAATTCAATTTCCAGAAAACTAAAAAAAAAAATCAAACCCCAAAAAATTTCAAATTCACCAACGTCTAAGCAACAAATTCTTATTTCTATGGTTTTTTTTAAATACCCGGACTTATTTCTGTTGATCAAATTCCTCTAGCAGCAAGCTCTTCGACAAGCCAGGCTCTAGACAAGCCCGCAACGGCCCCTCTTCCTCAAGCAGCAGGCTCGATGGCTTTTCCTCTGGCGACAAGCTCTTCAACAAGCCAGCAACGACGCAGCGACACTCCTCAACAAGTCTGCAGCAGTGTCTGGTCCACGCAAAGGTATTCGATGGGTGGGAAGCTCTTTAAGCTCTGGTCCACAAACACGTAGAGAGCAAAGAGCATTGACTGGCCTCTTCGTAACATGCAGCAGGTCCACAACAGTTCTTGATAGCCTCTTTGTAACACGCAGCGGGTCCACGATGAACACGCAACAGGTCCACAACAGCTCTAAACAGCCTCTTCGTAACACGCAGCAGGTCCACGATGAACATGCAACAGGTCCACGACAATTCTGGATAGCCTCTTCGTAACACGCAGCAGGTCCACGATGCAATGTTGCCTTCCTCGACAGAGTGGTACCTTCCTGCTCTCCTCGACGCAAACCAGCAGTTCTTTCACCAGCGTTCGCCTCCAACTCAACTCAACTTGCCTCTGATACCATTTGTAGTTACAAGAGGTTAGTAAACAAGAAAGAAAATGAAATTGAATACAACCACACAGGTAAAAAATCAATATTTACGTGGTGAAACCCTGACAGGGTGTCAAGGAAACATCCACGGGGCAAGGGATTGGAATTTCTATTCAATCAATAAATGATTCTCCATTGCAATAGTTCGGGCATTTGTCAGCTTTATATGAGCCTCCTCAGTTACATAACTGTTGTTTCGGTATAAAACTAACTTGTCAATAACTAATACAATTTTACCCAAATTTACATTAATTAGTTGTCAATTTCCAACAGGGGGTTGGGAATGTTAATCTTCAATTGAATCAAGGTAACACCATTCATCTACAAGAAGTACTATATGTACCCAATTTAAAGAAGAACATGGTATCTATCTCGGCAATGAAGGACAAAGGATTCAAAATGGCATTCATCGATGGAAAGATACGTGTAGAATAAAAATTTCAAAGATGCATTTACACTTGGATTCAAGGTTGATAGTCTATATCAAATTGGAGGAAATCTATTGGGAGCTATGTCTTGCGACACATCACTTCAATCTGAATTATGGCACGAAAGGTTTGCTCGTCTAAATTATAAGGCTCTACCCAATGCGAAGAAGATGGTGACAAATATGCTTGAATTTACAGTAGAACACGAAGGTGTTTGTCAGGGGTGTGCCGAAGGAAAACATACAGGGGGACCATTCCCCTCTAGTGATAACAAGACTACCGACATATTGCAATTGGTTCATTTTGATCTATCTGGTATGATGCTCGTAAACACTTTGGGAGGATCTTTATATTATGCTGATTTCTCTCGCAAAACTTGGATATATTTCTTGAACAAGAAAGACAAAGTATTCTCATGGTTCTGTTCTTTCAAAACTTTGGTCGAAAATCAAACCGAGAAGAAGATCAAAATATTGAGGACCGATAATGGAACCGAATATGAACCAAATGAGTTCAAAAAATTGTAGAGAATTGGCATTAAGAAGAAGACTACTACCGCATATACTCAGGAGCAAAATGGTGTTGCTGAAAGGAAGAATCGTTCTATCTTAGAAGCCACTCGTGCCATGCTTCATGATTAAAGTCTTCTGAAGTTCTTATGGGTCGAAGCTGCAAACACTGTCGTGTATGTTCAATATAGATGCCCTCATAAAGCATTGGACTCCAAAACTCTCGAAGAAGTTTTCACCAGTAACAAACCTAATGTTTCTTACTTTAGAAATTTTGGTAACCCCGTATGGTTTCATATGCCAAAGAAAAAAAAAAAGCAAATTGGATGCTTCTGGGAATAAAGGAACATTTGTGGGCTACAGTGAAACTTCTAAGGCATATGGAATCTATGTGTCTGGTCAAAGAAAAGTGGGGATAAATCATGATGTCACCTTCGATGAAGATGTTGCCCTTGGGAAGATTAGTAACCTTCTTATTCCAAAGAATGACAAAGAAGCAGATTTAGAAAAGTAGGGAGAACCGTAGGATAAGTCAATGCCTGATGCTGAAGGACCAATGGATTCCATTGATCCACCCTCTCGTGAGCCCTCCTCAAAAAGAAGACCCTCATGGCTTAGAGAAACTCTCAAAGATGTCGAGAGACATGTTACACCTAGGAGGCATTTCGTAAAAGTAAGAAGTTGAATAGGTACGAAGGGTACTTAACTGCAATGAGCACCATTGTTCAATCTGAGCCTTGCACATTCAAAGAAGTTGTAAAGCACAAAGTTTGGAAGAATGCTATGAATGAAAAGTATGTGAGACTATTATGAAGAATGATATATGGGATGTGGTCCCTAGACCCAAGTACAAATTCGTTGTCACCTCGAAATGGCTCTACAAGATCAAGCATGGAGCTGATGGAAGTGTTGAAAAGTTCAAGGCTAGATTTGTTTCTCAAGGCCTCTCTCAAAAGGAAGGTGTGGACTACGATCAGATATTCGCACTTGTTGCCCAAAATACCACCATCCATTCAATTATAGCCCTTGTTCCCTCGCAAAGATGGAATCTACATCAGATGGATGTCAAGACCACATGCTTTTCTCAAAAGGAAGGTGTGGATTACGGTGAAATATTTACACATGTTCCCGATATACCACCATCTGTTCGATCATAACCCTCGCTGCCTCGCAAGGATGGAATCTACATCAAATGGATGTCAAGACCACCTTCTTACATGGTTCAATTATGGAGGAAGTCTATCTAAAACAACTCGAGGGGTTCGAAGTTCAAGATCGTCGGACACATGTATGCAGGTTGGAAAAAAGCCCTCTATGGGTTGAAGCAAGCTCCCCGAGCTTGGTATAAGAAGATCGACAACCATCTGATGAAACAGGGATTTACAAGATGTGACGCTGATCCGAACCTTTATTTTAAAGTTGAGAATGAGACCTCTCATCTTGGTACTTTATGTGGACAATCTCTTTCTGACAGGTGCAGGCCCTCTTAGTCATCAATGTAAGAGGGAGTTGGCTTCCGAATTCGAAATGAAGGACCTAGGACTGATGCATTACTTCCTAAGGTTGGAGGGTTGGCAAAAGCCACGTGAGATTTTATTTTCTCAAGGAAAATACATTATGAAGCTACTTGAAGATTTGAGATGTTGGGCTGCAAGTCTGTGACTACTATGATGGAACTTAACTTCGAGAAGTTATGTGGAAGTGCTACTAGGCCCAATTTGGAAAATCCTTCTGAGTATCGGCAACTCGTGGGGGCCCTGATGTTCTTAGTGAACTCCCATCCGGACATATGTTGTGCAATGAACACATTGAGTCAGTTTATGGTCAAGCCTCATCACATACACTGGATTGTTGCAAGAATCTCTTGAGATATCTCTGAGGCTCAATCACCTATGGACTGAGATACACTATCGAGAATGTGAGGCTCCATTGTTATTCTAAAGTTGATTGGGCTAGCAATGTGGTGGGATCGTAAAAGCTCATCAAGATGTTGCTTCTTTCTAGGTTTTGCTTCAATATCCTCGATGAGCAAGACCTAGAAGTCGATTGCTTTGAACACCACTAAAGTTGAATATATTGTTGCTAGTGTGGCCTCCTGTGAAACTGTTGGGTTGAGGAAGCTCTTTAGTGAGTTGTTTGGACATGTGTTGAATACCACCATGATCTATTGCAACAACCAAAATGGGATTCGTCTTTCTAAGAATCACGTGTTTCATGACCACTCCAAGCGTATTGATATCAAGTACCACTTTATCCAAGATATGGTACAACAAAAAGCAATAAGGCTTCGTCATATTGGGACCGATGATCAAGTCGCAAATATTCTTACGAAGCCCTTGGGGAAGGTCAAATTCTTAGCCTTCCATGAATGACTAGGAATCGTGGAGAGACCCCTCCTACAAGGGTCACATATGAGGTGGATATTAAGCTTTGAAAGATCTGGGGGGCTTGGGGTACTTCTTGGAGCGATGAACGATCATAGGTGAGTAGTCCACCTTCCCCTAATGGTGCGCGATGTACAAGATAAGTGATTCACCTTCCCCTATGATACCCCATGTTGAGATATGCATAGGATGAATATTATGTGAACAGCAAATGTAATGTGTTGATCATTATTATGTAGGTATATGTATCAATGTATCATCATATCATCATATTATGCATGACGATATACTATTAATTCAATGATTATTGCTTTTCTTATAAAGCCTTACACCATACCTTTCCAAAAAACTCGCAACCCATAAAAGCGTATAAACAACAACCAACATTCATTTTTTATTTACAACCCACACAATACCACTGCCACTGCAAAACTGAACGAGGGCAACCCACACCTTAACATTCATTTTTTATTGACAATCCACACCAACCCACACCATAACATTCATTTTTTATTTACAATCCACACCATATCACTGCCACTGCAACAATGAACGAGGACAACCCACACCATGCCACTGCTACTGCAACAATGAACGAGGACAACCCACACCATGCCACTGCAACACTGAACGAGGACAACCCACACCATGCCACTGCTACTGCAACACTGAACTAAGACAACCGACACCTTACCACTGCAAATGTAATATTATATTATGAATCATTTATTTTGTATGTTCATTGTATTGCATGTTATGTCATGTATCAATGTATCATTTTGATATATATCAGATTTGTGATGCACTCGATTATTAATTAATAATATATATTATTTGTGTTGCCTTTTTCACATTTAATTTTTTATATTTAAGATAAATGAATTGCATAGGAATCCCTACATTCCATGAGACAATCCTTAGATCTCCACATATATACCCGGAAGACTCATTTCCAATTTTCCAACAACTCCCCCATCAAGGGAACTTTGTGGACGTTTTTATCAGATTGCTAACACGTTAATTAACAGGAAAGGCGCTACCATCCATGTCACTCAACCCTAAATAAACCCATCTGAATGTAAGTTTTCCCAGGATAATTATTTTTAAACTACTTTATGCTTTGCTTACATCACAATACATAAACTCTTACATGACATTATCAGCAGTCCACACTAATACACTTACCTATTATGTGACATTCTCAGCTAGCCAGTCTCTGTATTTTCCAAGAGAAACCACGTCCACCTGTCCTACAAGAGCCACTTTGTCTCTTTCAATAGAGAAAATCATGCTTCAGATTCTTCAACGGGTTTCCTATCTTCCCGAATGTTCTTATACAATGTATAAGGTCTCCTTGCTTGGATAATCCATTCTGTTTTCCCAATCTATTTTACTTCATTTACTATTGTAATTCTAGATTTGTTACGTTTTACAAATGCGCTAAATAACTATTACTACTATTGCTCGTGGTACTTTGAAATCCCATTAACTTTTCTTTGGTCTGGTGTGGGCACCAAAATCATTTTTTTGCTTCTCATCTTTACTACATTCTTCGTCCCAGTTCAGCATGGCCTAACTCACTGATCTAGCAGTGATAGGCAGCTAGTCTCACTATTAAAGAAACCGAGCTGCCAGTAATTTTATTAAATTTATATCAATAAATCAACTTCACAGGAAAATTAAATAAATTATTACACATTCCTGCAGTTCATATGGAAAGATGGACCAATCAAGGCTATATTTCTTACTAAATAAATTTTCCATACTTTTAATATTTCCATCCTTTGCCCACAAATTTTCAAGTTAAAAGTGGAACTGTGCCCAACAGTCGCTTAAAAGGCAAAAAGTTCTTGAATTGAAATTGGGAGAAGAAGTAGGATTATTGACTGAATTTTCATTATATTTACAAACCTTTATTTTGTGATGGGCTTACTGAAACATTTCATTACAGTTTGGAGTTCCAAAATTGGGCAAGAGACCACTAATTTGTCAAGGACATCAGCCAATACTGTACAACTCTGATCCAGATAAGCCAGATTGATTATAATGCCACCATGCTTGACCAGGTTTGCCCCCTGCATTAACTGGAAGCCACTCGATGCCCATAAAGAATGGAAATCTGATCTGCCCACTGGTACCTCCCTGCTGTATATACACGTCAACACAAGTTAGATACAAAATAAACAAACTGCTAAATAAAGAACTATGAAACAAAGGAAATAAATCCATTTCTTACCTGTTACAAATCATTGCCGGTTAATTTTCAAGAAGGCAGGCTGAAAAAAAGCTCCTGATGATTGTCCCAGCAAGGACCAGCCAGAACAGCTGTTCTTTCAATAGCAAATTTAGACTTGCCTCTGTTGGGAGGGCATCCCTCTACATGTTTGTCTATTCCAAGTGTGCTTGGGATATTGGTTGAAAGTTGAAACCCAATGATGGGCTGTGAGAATTTAAAAAATATAGAAATGGAGTGGAGTGACTTTTAGACATTATCAACAGTTTATTCACTCCAACCTGCCAGTCTCCAAAGAACTTCCGATTTTTATGGGCGATCATATGCTGTTTTAATTTTAGGCTAGTCAACGAACATGCTTGGAAAATAGTACAAAATCAAGAATTTCCAGAAGGGGCCAACGCTTAACCCCAAAAAAATAATGAATATGATTTTCTGTACCTCCTGTCCTACATATATCATTAACCATCCTGTAAACTGCAAAAATTAATGAATTACTCTACCCAGATTGTTTCGGGCGGAAAACCATTAGGTGTAATTCTACAAGGATATGTTAACATTAGAGTTCATAATCATACATGCCGAAATATAAAGGACATGATACAAACTCTAATCTGATTTGGAGATACGAGACAGGAAATGCTCGATGGGAAATCTTTCCAACTCATGGATATGCTCTTGCAAATTTCATGTGAAACCAGTGAAGCCCGTGCTATCTTAAATTTTGAGAAGAAGAGCCAGATCAATCCCATCCTTTCAATATTATTTTGGCCGGCATTAGAAGTTGAGAAGCATTTTGCTTCTATGTGAACTTTAAACTGCATGTGCATTCATTCAATCAGGCATTGCTAGCAACCTCTGCAGCACGCTGTCTCATCATTTCCATAACTGCAGCTCTACGCCGTGATTCCATCTGTTGTTGCAACCTTCGCAAGTGCTCTTTCAAATCCCTGACAAATATAGATAGGCATTAAGAGATGCCTTAGAACAGTGTATCCAAATGGATTAATTGAAATCCTATATAAATCTTTCCCTATGTTCCACAAGTTTCCGGAAAATGGAAACAGCAAACAAGAGGACACAAGTTTCTGGAAACAGAAAGGGTGAGAGCCCAAAATATGGGAAATGGCAATGAAAGTTTCACAAGGAAATAATGAGAAACTTAAGAAATGCTAGGAAATGGTTTCCAGAAACATGATGAAGATTCCTTTAACAAATTACTCAGAACAATAAATTAGAAAAACTCAAAAAAACATGAATCAATTCCATTAGTGTCAACTTCAAATGATAATTTAGATCTTCCCAACTATTAATTTCTTATTGCATACCATAATACAACATAGATTATGTAAATAGCGTACTTCATAATTCATAAGGAACAAAATTACAGCTTTAAATATCAAAATGTCAAAATGCCTCGTAAATCATGAAAAATCAATGAAAACACTAATAGCAAATTCACTGAACAATAGAAGTCTAAAGATATCTGGTATGGCACACAGTCTAACTAATAGACGAAACTGTCTTTTCTCTGGAATCCAGTGATACAATTTCAGGCGAGATTGTGATTTCTTGTTCTTTAAAATGTGTTTTTGAATGCATAAATAGATTCAGCACCCTGAGAAACCCATGTGGCACTCAAACTCTACAGCAAAAATTGACTGGGAAAATGCCCAGAAAAGGGCTATTTCATCTATTAGTTAGACCACGCTTACCTTGTACTGTTCAGCTGTCTAGAAATTGTACTGTCAAAATGAAAATGGCAAAATGAAATGGAAAATTCCCAAACCCTCATTATCTGTTTATTTTCCTTCTCTTTTTCATTTTAGGGATTGGTAGCCAGCATGGAACCACCAAACTCCTCTATTCGTTTTCATCTTTAAAACAAAAGATAAAAAGCATAAATAGACAAATATCCCAACCCTATTTCTCTCTTTGTTTTCCTCTTTTTCATTTTAGGGTTTGGATCATTTTAGGGTTTGGAGGCCACCAACGAGACCAACAAATCCCTGTTTCTTTTTAGCTTTGAAACAAACTACTAAAAATCACTGGATACTTTGGGGAGTTTGTCAAGAAACACTTGAAACATTGCCAGGAACTGCTGCAAATGTTTCAGTAATTTCTGCAAGTTACCAAAACATTTCTAAGTTGGTGTTTGGCACACAGAAATGTTTTGAAACCCACAAAAAGCAGTACTGGATGACCAGAAATAGTTTCTAGGTATCACCGTATCGCTGACTTTCCTTTTATGAAATCTAGATAAATTCTTAATAGAGTTGAAATTGGATGAAGAAATGCCATAGCTCTGCGACGACCTGATTTAGTATGGTACTACTCACATAGGTATAAAGAAACACATAGATTTGGTATAGAGTACCCTACCGGCAGCGAGGAACCCGGCATTCAGATTCCTTGCAAGCTCGAGCATGCAATTGTAAGAGATACCACATCTTCTTGCAAAGATGACAGCCTCCTGAAGCACGAACTCTACACTGCATTCCATGTCTAAATAGTCCTTTCACTTTCCGACAATTTGGATATTGGCAATTAGAAGAGCAACACTGAGACGCATGCACCAGTAGATCCAACATTATCCGTAACTGCAACAAAACAATGCAATAATCATCATGTAAGCAGAAAACAGACTCAGAGAAAACTGAATTTCCTGTTTAACTAAAGCAAACAAGCATTAAACTCCACTGATTAATTGTTCTGTGCAAGTTTCATAGATCTTCCACAGATCTGCATAATTATGCCACAATAAAATTACAAAACATGAATCTTTCAACGTCATAGTGCATTTCAGAAGTATCTTTAAAGATATGGTACATTTTCTATAAAACCTACTGTATGCAAGTTCTTCTAGGCTAAGTACAGGCTGCAAACAATGAGAACAAGGAATAATTTGTTTGTAAGTTACCTTGGTGTACTAATATAAAAGCTCATGGAGAACCTTAAAAAAGCAGGATAGAATGCCTAGAGATCAGGGAGCGAATTCACACCCAACTACCTAGAAAATCAGTATTGTGGGATGGCACAGTTTGTAGTAAGGCAGGTGAACGCGCATTGAAGGCCTTAGGCAACTTCTAGTTCCAATACAAACTTCAATAGAATGCTATAAATCCATGGTTACTTGCAACCACTACATTTGCCATATAAATAATATGCATCATTTAATATACAGCTCCTTTATTCAGGGTTGTTGCAATATCATTATTTCAGCATTTATATTTAATTGAACTAGCTAGTTAATGGTTCCAGCATATTATTTAAAGCTATCTGAGACACAAGAATTGCTCAGGCTCTTTTCTTGCCACAAATATATGGCCTCAAGCACCCCAATGTCCTGTCTGCATGATTTGGACTAAGTAAGGGTTTTTGTGTTATAACGCTCTTGTTAGTCACTTGTCTGAGTAATGTATCTAATGACTATTAGTAACACTTGTGATTATTACATAGAGTCGTGCCCATTACGGTAGTCTTGTCTCTAACTTTCTTTATCTATAATAGTCTTCTTGACTGCATATCACCGTAGCTTTGTAACTTTTAGGGACAAGGAAAATGTTCTTTCATCTACCATGGCTGTTTTGAAGTTGCAATAACAGAATAGTGTGGCATTTTAGCTTGAGGATACTGAGCATCTCTGAGAGGCATAATCTCTAGCTAAGATGTTCTAAGAGAAATTTCTCAACTACAATCTGAACATAATTTGTGTTTCACGGTCTCTGTTTGTGCATACCTATGCCTCACAAAAGTTTGGGTACAGGGGTAGAGGAACAGCTCAACAGACCTTGAAAATTTCATAAGAGCAGCAGGGTCTGGGCCACCCAACCGAAAATACATAACACAAAATATGAGAAATTTTTTCTACAAATATATTTTTAATTTTTTTCTCAAATCATCATTAATAACAGATAAACACAATGCACATGTTCACATTAGCACTTTCTCATCCAGATGGTAGAGTTTAGGTCTAGGAGTTCTTTACACACCCACAGAGCATTGATACTATGGTACTTAACTGTACCATTGAGACTCGTTTGAGGTCATTTGTTGGACATTAATAAATTTATCTTATCTTATATTATCTTATTAATGCAACATCAAATTAGATGAATCATCCCTACATAAAATGATATATTTATAAATCATCATCTCACACGAAGTGTATAACAAAAGAGATTAAAGCAAAAAAATGTGAAAAGCAGACCAGTAGCCAGGCTTCAACTGCTTGTTCTTGGTCTCCTGCTTTCATACAATGCAGCATTTCTTTGGCACCATTGGTGCCAATGCCATCATCAGTCTTGTTCCAGATGCCATTTCCCAGCTGGTCTTGTTCCTTCATGCAGTTCACATTTCCAAGAATTCAACCTCAAGAGGGATAAGTAAACCTACTCAGCACCTTTTTTCCTCATAGACCGTTGCCTTGGTTGGCCACCCAAGGCATGCTTCTATGCTGGTATTCATTGGTCCCAAAATTATTTCAATCAATGGTCATATCTCCAAACTCTCTCTCCCATTTCGGGTACCCCATAGATATGTTGGTCACCTCCTATCATCCAAGGAGGCCCTGAACTGAGCTATCAAAGAGGATATTTGTAGGCAGAATATCCAGGTCACCTAGATCATACCTCTAGAGGATCTAGATATGAAGATGGCCTTTTACTGCAAGTAATTTATCAAGCTAGCAGATGACCTTATCATCTAACCCTCACAGAACAATGACAACATATGCATGCATATAGGATCCCCCTTGGTCAACTTTGAGTGGGCTCCCACAAACTTTGAATTCAGACTAATCACCACTTCCAATAGGCAAGGAGGGTTTTCCAACCATGCCACCTACGAGAGAATGAAATGTAGCACCTAGGGTGTCTATATTGATATATTCTTCATTCACAAATTTGTTTCTCGACTTTGCAGCAGCAAAAGCTTTTGAAAATGGTGGTTCTCTTCCTCCCCAAAACCTATCTCCAACACGCACAATGACTACCATCCTATTTGGAGGCATGCTAACAAAGTTACAAACTTGTACGAATTCCCAATGAAGGTCCATCGGAATGGAATCTACAAAAGCTGTTATCAAATGTGAGATCACACCTTTTGGGACAAGGGGAATCCATTGTTGACATCTGTAATGCTACAGCAAATCCAATTGAGAGGACAATGTATGAATAAGGGTGATTGATGAAGGAAGATCCACAGGTTTAAGGGTTGCAGTCAATATTTCAGAACCGCCAGTGGCATCCATCTTCAAGACTAGAGGATAGGTGAAGAGCATGTCAGGTAATAAATATTGAAGTGTAAGATGCCCCATTCCAAAACCCTAAATGGCTGACAGAGTCTAACTGAATAATTTGATTTATATAAATATTAATATATAAATGAATGAACATAGCTTTCCAATATTATATGTAGAAGATTAATGCACCAGCCATATATGAGATATGCTTATAATATTAGATCTAAATGGCCATGAAAGAAGAAGGGAAAGTCTTTTCTCATTTTTCTTTCTTTCAAGATAATGTGCTATATAAAAAGTAACATAATACCAGCCATATATTAGATATGTTTATAATATTAGATCTAAATGGCCATGAAAGAAGGGAAAGTCTTTGCTCATTTTTTTCTTTCAAGATAATGTGCTATATAAAAAGTAACAGAATATATATATATATAGTATTTTTACTATTGTATTTCCCTGTTTCCCAATTTTGGTGTGTCGTGTTTCCAACGCGTGCCTGTTTCAGAAGCTCGTAACAATTTCCCCATAGCCCACGT
>APFE031662629.1:74562-104276 GCA_000404065.3 Pinus taeda | reverse complement strand
TCGTATTGTGCTCTTTGCCTTCCGATCCAACTTCTTCCATTCTTCATCGGTCACTCCCATTGGTTTAGTACCGGATCTACTGCGATCCACTGATCTTTATCCACCAACAGATCCTCCATCTTGAGTTTCCACAACTCAAAACTCTGACCATTGAACTTCTCAATCTCTATCTTTCGTTGCTCGCCATCTTCTTTCACCACCAGAATCGATCTTGCAGATCTCCCACTGAACAGGGTCTACCACAGGCCCGAGCGAAACTCCTCAGCAACAAAGGCGTCCCCTTGAAGTCAAAACAGCTCTGATACCAAATGTAGGTTTTAACCCCGTACAGAAATTACCTTCATACGAATTCTAAATCATAGAAAAATAAACAATGCGAGAGAATAATACATAAAAAACACATATGCACAGAGATTTTCCCCTGGATCCCAAAACCGGGACTACCATCTTGATTTTTCATTATGTTCCTTTCAATGTTACAATACGTATTTATACATCCCGAAGCATCTAATACCATGGACCAAAAAACCATTGCGTCCAAAACCATGGACCGAAAACCATTGCATCCAAAAAATATGTGCAAATATCATGCACAAAACCATAGGTGGGTCCACCCAACCTAACATAGAGTCCAAAACCAAAATTTTCCGGGGCGCTGCCCCGGACCGCATAAAGTGGGGTTACGGGTACCCCTCAAACCCCTTGTTAACTATGTGGAAAGAATATAACACAACCCAACAGGATAGGGAGGACATAGTAAGAGGTGGGAGATGGATGGGTTCACATGACAGGAGAGGTAGTGGTTATAGGTTCTATTCCAGTTATGGTTCAAATAAAAATGATGGTCATCATTGCTATCATCCTTATAGGAGGAGTGAGAGGGGGTAATTTCCAGATGAGTTCAAGAAAGCCAAGCCTCCTAAATTCGATGCAGAGTTGAATAAATTAGAAGATGGATAAGCATGGTTGCTTAGGATGAAGAAGTTCTTCAAGCTGCATGATTATAAAGATAATATGAAATCCAAGATAGTTATTTTCAGTCTCAAGAGAAAGGAATATATATGGTGGGAGGATGTGAAGCGTGCCAGAGGCATCAAGAGACTCTTTAGAAAGAAGTACTAGTCTGCGAGATACTATGATTGAAATGCTAAGGATTTCTATCAGTTGAAGATGGGGTATATGACAAATGAAGAGTACACAAGTAAGTTTCTGGAGATGTTGAGGTATGTGCCATATCTTAAGGATGAGAAGAGGAAGGTTCAAAGATTCATCAGTGGACTTCCATTGGCATTTAAGGATCAGATTGAGTATGATGAGCCTCGGTCGTTGGAGGAAGTCGTCGAGTATTTGAAGCACTGTTAAGAGAACTCAAGCGCAACACTAAGCCTAAGCACATTTGGAAAGGCAATGACAAGATCAAGGTTAAATGGCCTCCAAAGTGGGAGAGACCTCAAGATGCAAGTGAGAAAGAAAATGTGGCTCTTTACAATAAGTTAAGGGCAGTTGAGAAGGGACATGGACTTCAACTTGGAGAGCGGCGTAATAAAGATAGTGGCAGGGAACTATTGCAGTGTTGGATTTGTGGCAAAGATCTTCACAAGAAGGATTTTCCATTGTACTAGGGTGGTAGACCTTAGATCTACAGTTCTCAAGAGGTGTAAATAGTTGGGGATGTTGGGCAGATCATTACTTGGATTTATGCAGAATTTGATAACAAGCAAGCAAATTACCAGACATCCATTATTGAGATGGAAGGTAAGCTCTCTAATCAATTTGTTTCCATTTTGATTGACCTTGGATCTAATTATTGTTATGTTAATCCTGACCTGGTGAATAGGCGTGGCTTGAACAAAGAAGTGCATGCAGAGTCTTGGTTGGTGGAGTTGGCTATAGGGATCAATAAAAGAGTTCACTATTAGTTGAGAGCTTGTGCATTTGATTTGAATGGTATGCCTACATCAGTACATCTAAATGTGATTCTCTTGGGTTCATATAACATTATTTTGGGTTCATATGAGAAGGCTATTGAGTTCATGGATGATGATGGAGAAAAGAGAATCTTGCAGGGAACGAAGAAGCCTACATCAATGAGAATGGTTACAACTATGTAGGAAAAGTGTAGTTGTAGGAAAGGATGTGTATTATTTGTAGTGCATGTTTCCAGTGACAAAGGGAAAGATGTTGAGGATACTAAAGTCTTGGAGAGGTATTCAGTTTTGTAGTAGTTTTAGGATTTATTTCTAGTAGATATTTCAAAGTTACCAACTCATTGGGGAAGTGGAAGTTTCCACTGAGTTGGTACCAGCAGCAACACAAACATCAAAGGAACCTTACAGGATGAGCACTCTAGAGTTAGTGGAATTGAAGCTGCAGCTTAAGGAAATTCTTGATAAAGGATACATAAGGCCAAGTGTGTCACCTTGGGGTGCTTCAGTGTTGTTTGTGAAGAAGAAGGATGGTACTCTCAGGCTGTGTATTGAATAAAAATAGTTGAACAAGGTGACTATTAAGAACATGTATCCTTTTTTGCGGATTGATGACTTTTTTGATCAGTTGAAGGGAGCATCAATGCTCTCAAAGATTGATTTGAGATCAGGATATCATCAAGTATGCATCAAAGAATAGGACATCTACAAGACCACATTTCGTACCGGGTGTGGGAATTATGAGTTTGTAGTGGTTATGTTTGGTCTTACTAATGCTCCAACTACTTTCATGTGTTTGACGAATAGTGGATTGCGTCCTTATCTGGACAAGTTTGTGATAGTGTTCATTGATGATATATTGATATATTCTAAGAATGAGGAAGAGCATGCAAAGAACCTAACAATAGTGTTAATATTGTTGAGAGAGCATCAATTTTATGCCAAACTTAGCAAGTGCAGCTTCTTTCAAACTAAAGCTCATTACTTGGGACATGTTGTTTCCAAGGAAGCTATAGCATTGGACCCAAAAAGTATTAGAGCTATCATGGAATGGCTATCTCCTAAGAATGTTGATGAGGTCAAATAATTCGAGGGACTAGTAGGTTATTACAGGAGGTTTTATCAAGAACTTCTGATAGATTACCTATCTTATTACATCATTTCATAGAAAAGGAAATAAGTTTGAATGGACTTAGGAGAGTGCGACTAGTTTTGATTAGTTGAAGTAATTTCCTACAAATTCCGTAGTCTTGAAGATTGTAGATCAAAATAAAGAGTTTGTGGTATGTACAAATTCTTGCAAGAGAGGACTTGTTGGAGTCTTGATGCATGGAGTATAGGTGGTGAGATGAGTTAAGGGAGCTGAATGAGCATGAGAAGAACTATGTGACTCATGATCTCGAGTTGGCAGGTATCATTCTTACATTGAAGATGTGGAGGCATCATCTCCTTGGTAGGAGGTTTGTTCTGATGAGTGATCATAGTGGACTAAGGTACTTGTTTGACCAACCCAATTTGAATGCCAACAAATCTAGATGGTTGGCTACTCTCAATGAGTTTGATTTGAAGATCAGGTACATCAAGGGTAAGGAGAACAGGGTTGTAGATTCTCTGACTAGGAGAGTGCAGGTGAATCATATTGCAATAGTGAGTTCTTATGGGACAAACTTTCTGGAGCGAATCTTGTAGGAATGACAACATGATGATAGGTACCAAAAATTGAGGCATAGACTACAACAGGAAGGTGAAGGTGATATGGATGAGGAGTATCATCTCACGACATATGGCTTGGTCAGATTAAATAACAAGATTTATGTGCCAGATGACAGTGAGCTCAAGAAGCTTATCTTGAGGGAATTTCATGTTAAGCCGTATTCAGGTCACCTGGGATATTAGAAGACATTGACAACAATTAAGAAATTCTATCATTGTCTGAACTTAAAGTAAGAGGTGGCTAAGTTTGTTGCAGGATGTTTGGACTATCAGCAAAGCATAGTGTAAGCATCCAACTGGGTTATTGTAGCATATTTTGATTCTAGAGTGGAAATGGGAGGTCATTTCCATGGGCTTCATTACAAGTTTTCTGAGGACATGGAAACAACATGATTCTGTCATGGTTGTGGTTGATAGGTTGAGTAAGGTAGCTCACTTCAATGAAGTTAAGTATAAAAATTCAACTAGTGAGGTAGATAAAATCTTCGTCAGGGAGATTGTGAGATTGCATGGTGTTCCCAAGAAGATCATATCAGGTAGTGATGCCAAGTTCACTTCTAGGTTTTGGAAGGAGTTGTTTGTAGGTTTGGGACATAGTTGGATTTCAGTACAACTTTCATCCACATGCAAATGGACAAACAAAGAGGGTCGACATGATTCTTGAGGACATGTTGAGGATGTATGTCATGAATCAACATAAGAAGTGGGAAGAATATCTTCCACTGGTGGATTTTGCATATAATAATGGGCATCAAGAGTCCTTAAGGATGAGTCCATTTGAGGTTTCTTATGGGTGGAGTTGCAATACTCATACTCCCATCAGCTAGAGTGATCCAGTGAACAGGGTGTTAATTGGACCAAACATGTTGGCTGAGATGGAATGAGAGATGCAAGTTATTAAGAGGAATTTGAAGATAGAAGAGGACATGTCGAAGAGTTATGCTAATCACCACAGGGCATTCAAGGAGTTTAAGGTTGGGGAGCATGTGTACTTTTTCATCAAGCCCAAGAAGACCTCTTTAAGGATTGGATCATTTGATAAGTTGGAACCTCAATATTGCAAGCCTTTTGAGATCCTTGAGAGGATTGGACCGGTGGCCTATAGATTTGCACTATCGCCAATAGTGAAATTCCATGTTGTTTTCCCTGTTTCATTGCTTAAGAGGTATTTCTAGGATGATGATCATGTGATTGATTGGTCTGTTTTGTAGTCGAATCAGAGGGGGAATTCTAGCCAGAACCATAATGCATATTGCAGTGGAAATAACTCATGCTCTGGAACCGAGAAATTGAGAAAGTTAAAGTGTAGTGGAAGCACTTTGGGCCCGTTGAAGCTACATGGGAGATGGATGTTCATATTTTGCCTTTTTATCCTTCATCATTTTCTAGTTCAAGAAAATGATTTTTTGGTATATATCTATATATATACCACAATGAGTTGGGTTATAAAGCTCCAATAAGCGGTATGTTTGTTTTTTTAGCAGAATGTCATTGTAAATACTATATTGAGCTATGTTATAAAGCTTCATAGGTACTATTTTTTGTTTTAAGCAGTTTGTTGGTGATTAGTGTCATAGGACACCGAAGACAGTGTTTCCCTAAGGGGGAGGGGTTTGTAACAACCCTAGGTTAACGTTTTAAGTAATAAAGTATAATAAAGACAAAATAAGATCAAGTTCATGGGACACTTATTCCAAGATGAATGTTTGGAAAACATTATAGTGGGAATCACTTTTGGTTTATTAATGGCTATGCAAATTGGAAAAGGAAAAGAGGTAATAATTGTCATTTTATTAATGAAAAATAAAGAAAAATAGGACAAAAATGAAGGTGAATAGACACAAATTTTCATGCTAAGGGAATTAGAGGGAAAATGAATAAAAAGGAGACATCAATGATAAAATGGCGTAAGAGAACTAGTTCACAACTTTTGACAATTTGGTTAGGATTTTTTAGTTTTGGCTTTGGAATTATTTTCAGAGAGAGAAATAGCTCCAAGAGAAGAAAGCAAGCAAAGGAAGGAAAAGGAAAGAAAAGGAAAGCAAAGGAAAGCAAGGAGAAGATTGAATCAACAACTTCAATATGAAGATTTTGTTGGTAATAGGTTACATGTGTGATTTCCTGGCTGAGGTGTGAATGCATGGTACATGCATTTTTTTATTTGGTTCATTTTCTTCGATTGACATGGGTTTTTCCTGGTTTGATAGTGGTATCCACCTTGTCTTGCCATTTCCTCGATAGCCATGGTCTGATGGGATTCATTTCTTGGTTAAGATTTGGATTGCTAGAAGGCTTTAGAATCAGGTGAGGTGGTCTCAGGAAAATTCACAAGGGTTGGGGGTGGAGATGGTTTTCTATGAGAAGCCCTCAACAAGTGGGTGGAGACATGAAAATTCTTTTAGCTATGGTGAAAAAATTTGGAGGAATCCAAGCTTGGATTGGTTTGTGATCTCTGGACCTGTTTAGGTGATATCACTGTAGTTTGAGAGTGGAGGTGGTTTAAAATATGTATTCCCTTGGTTTTTTATGTCTTGGTTTATCCCATGAGATCCCACATTCATGCTTGGAATATGGCATGGGGGTGATTGGATGAAAGAAATATTTGGTTCATCCCCATCCTTGGTCGGGTGTTATGCAGAAGTCCTTGACTTGGTTGGATTTTGCATATGTTAATAAGAGTTGTTTTCCTATTGTGATCTAAGAGAATTGTACTTGATATTATGTTGATTTGATGGTTGTTCTGTCATGGTTAATGTTCTGGTTATATGTTGGTTATAAGCATGGTTCTATGATGTGCTATAGCTATTTCTCTTATTATGCTTTGATAAGTTATTAAATGGTTCATGAATGCATAGAATAAATAGTGTTTTTGTAGCTACTTAAGAGGGAATTATAGCCTATCGGTGATTTTCATACGAAGTTTAGAGATTTATACTTAGATATGCATTCATGACCTGCAGCTTACATGTTTACTATATGTTTGACGAAATGTCTAGTGTCTTCTAGGTAGTATAGGTCAAGTTATTGCTTCAAGTTTGGAGGTCTAGCATTGTTTCCATGTAAAATATGATTCTGGAAAGTAGCAGGAAGTTCTGGGGAGTGGTTTGGAAGATAGCCTGAAAGAGTGATTTATATCTCAGAACCGTTGGCACAGAACAGGGGAAATTAGGTCATAACTACATGGAGGCAAGCCTATGCATGCGGTTAGAAGCCTATAACCACACTCTTTCCTTATTGGGGTGTTAGGTCATTGAAAAAGGGATCCAACTCAGGGATTGACCACTTGGGTTGGTTTGCAGCCTTCTGAGTTGTCTGTGGTCTATGAGGGGTGACAATAAAGTTGTCAGCTTTTTGTCACCACTTCCATAACTAGAACTTGGAGGTTAGGTCTTCTCACAGTATCAATTCGCTTCACATTCACTCAGAGGACTTGTAAAAATGGGTAAATGTGGGGAGGGACAATTATAATTATGAAAGTATGTGGCTTCAAATTGGTAACTATTCCCATAAAACCCATATGTTTGATGTTGAAATGGGTGGTTGTGGAATTGTGTTGGGTGTTTAATTATTAAGGACACTAAGCCCCATGACTATGGATTTCTAGGTGTTATACATATGTTTCCATTAGAAAGAGAATCATTACAGTTTCTAGTGAACTACAACAAGTTCTTGAAAGCTTAGAATTTCACACTACATGGGAAAAATTCTTCAAATAGGGCATTATACAATTATTTCCCATTTCCATGTCATTTAAGCCTTTAATACCCCTTCCAAATCCATCCATATTGACATGCAATTAGTCTTGGCCAAACACCAGTTAGTCTTTGAAACCCCCCAAGGCCTCCCTTTCTTCTATGGTGTGCATGATCATCTTATTCTGCTCATACCAAGTAGTATCTTTATCTCCTATTCAAAGAAAGTTTCTAGATCTAACTGTCATGTTAAAACTAGCCTTCTTGAATTGGATGCAGGGAAAATTTTAAGGGATAATATTCACAAAGGGGCTAAGTTTCCATTCTTTTTCTAAAAAGAAGATTGTCTAATTTCCATATTTTCTAAAAACAATTTGCCCAAATTTTATAGGATAAAATTGTTTTATTTTAAAAATCACTAAAATTTTATAGAGACTATATAAAATCATCTGAAATTTGAATATTTTTACAAAAAATATCACTAAACATTTTATAGTTTTCATACTAGGGACTAGGAAGATTTACCTAGGTTTATAAACTTTAATTTAAATTTGCATCCTTCAAATTTTCCTTGATTAAGGTTTTAATTGACAAAAGAGAGAGACGTCTCTGCTAGTGCACTATCAAGGAGGTTCTAATACAAAGGAAGGATACATAACCCATGGATGCCACATGGGAACTAGAACTAGGATAATGTTGTTTTTTAAGTGGGGGAGGGGAGGATGGAGCATGTTAGGGTCCTAACCTCCCTAATCCCTTGAGTAGAGAGATATGTTCCTATGTATATGATGTATGGAGGCCGCATCTAGTAAGTGAGGCCTATGTAATAATGTGAAAACAATAAATGGAAGAAGACTTATGAGAAGGTTCCACCTACTAGAAAGTTTCTTCACTAGAGTGTTCCTATGAGGTAGAAAGTATTATATAAATATGTAGAAGCAATATAAAATACATCTTGTGAAGTTATTTGTAATTGGAGCGCTGCTTAATTATAGGTTGGCCCCTTGAAGAGGCACGTGAACATTGCTTCCAATATTAAAGGTATACCACTGTAGTGATATTTTAGTTCTTTATTTGTTTATTGTGGTTGCAATCTATATTTTTAGTAGTAAATCTAGGTAACATTTATTATTTTTACTAATAAAGACACCACATGTTAAGGCTATGTTTGGTAAAGGTGATAATTTTAACAATGAAAAACAATTAGAGCTATTAGTAGCACCACTTTATATTCAAGAGATTGATTTTAGTGTTTTTGACTAAAATAGATAGGTTTTAAGGCTAAAACTATCATTTTGAAGTCACATTTCTTGTTGAACCAATAACTATATTTAACTCCTTACTCTTGTTCTTATATTATTCTGCTCCATGATTTTTCAACTTATTTTTATCCAACAAACACCTTTCATTAGAGAATTTTTGAGGTCTAAAATGGGCCTCAAAACAAAAATGTACAACCAAAATAATCTTTATTAGAACCAGTAGGATTCAATATCATGATGTCAACCATGGGTGATGATTCACTATTTTTGGAGTAAAAAAGTAAAAAGATAAAAAAATAAAAAATAAAAAAACTATTTTTTCCAGCTCGTATTTTAAACTTATTTCCCTATAGTTTTATTCATATTTTGAGTGGTATCACCTCTTTGATGCATAATTTAATTCCTCATCTAAGGTGTACCCATGTCACATACTTTCGATGAACCTTGTTACATGAAAAATGAGAAATACATGAAAAACGTGATTACAAGCACGTTTTTTCATGTATTTCTCATTTTTCGTGTAGTAAGGTCCATCAAAAGTTTGAAACATGGGTACTCCTTGTATGAGGAATTAAATTTTTCATCTAACAAGTGCCCCCGCTCAAAATTTGAGTAAAACTATAGGGAGATAAGTTGAAAACACGATTTGAAAAAAGTAGTTTTTTCTTTTTTCCATCTAAAATTTGATGATGTAATCTAATCTTATTTTGTTATTTCCACTATTATTTTATAATATAATTTAGGAGGTCCATTTTAGACTAAAAATGTCTCTAATTCTTATTATATACCATAATCTTCAAAATGTTTATTACACCATTGATGCCATATTTTGGTCCTCTGTTTTTGTTCACTAGGTAATCATAATTAAATAACTTGGTTACACTTTGTTGGGGGATGTTATATAAATATACCAATGATTAAGGAATGAACCTCTCTTTCACTTCCTTCTTGATTACAAGGCATTTAAAGTGTGAAGAAAATGTATCATTTAAATAGTTTAAACTGGGAAAAGGAACGAACTTAAGTGAAGAATGGGGGTGATGATACCATGTCAATCTTCATGAAATTCTCCTCTTATTTATATTTCTAAATAGAAAGAAAATAAAATATGAATTGCATAGACAATTAGTAACCCCAAAAGATTGATTTAAGACAAAATTATTTACCAATTGTACTAAATCCTACAACTTCTGTAAACAAAATAACTTACTTCTGTTTAAACAAATTTTATTGATAATATAATTAACTTAACTTATTGTAAACCCATTTACTTTGAAGTCAGAAACATTATGTTTTCTCATAATTCAATTAAATGATATTTTAAAGTGTATCTTATGTTAAGAAAATGATAACTAGAGTAGCAAAGCAAAAATTCATAAAATGATGACTAATTACAATAGATCCAAGTAAGGTTAAGCACGAGATAGACATGGGAAATTCATTTAAGCTCCAAATCCACCATGCATCCACATGATCAAATCCCTTGATATTCAAACTTCTCCTCAAGTTTTTTAGTATTAAAATCATTTTCACCTTGAGGGATTTGATCCCTCTGCCCATAGTAAATCCAAAATTGAGATAGAATCTCTCTGTTATCTCTGCTAAGTGTCAATTCCATGTTAAGCATGGAAGAAATGACACATCTCCTTCATATTGAAATGCAAAAAGCACATATTCTTAAAATAAATATTTTTTTACTTTCAATTTTCTCTCTATATATTTATTATACAAATACTTACAAAACTATTAAATTATTTTATTGTATATAATAATATTTTTTTATTTAATATTTTTTATTTACATTGTTTCAATTATGTTAAATATAAATAAATTACAAGTCAATGTTTTATTTGTATTGATAATAGGAATTATGATAATAAACTAAAGATAGAAAAATAGTCATTACTTAAAACATAAACATGACACTTGTGTAGTTTTCTTGATTATCTAAATATAAAAATTTATATAATATATATATATATATAATTTTTTTTAAAAATAGTACAAAGAGTAGAATTAACTTGTAAGTTATATTAAATTATTATTATTATTATTATTTAGACAGAAAAAAATAAACTATCTTTTATAAGTCAAAAGGGAGTTACATTTGCATGGATATGTTTATGTCCATAGTCACATGTGTATCAAGAAATGTGTGTTGATAGTCATTACATATAATCTATAATTCTATATGGCACATTAATAAGTTACATACAAATCTCTTCGCTGGCTCTGAATGACATTGGGAAAACTTACAAACAAAAACAAATATGGCATATGTGTTTGTATTTGTCTGATGAAAAACATAAACCTGAACCAAATCACCCTTTCTATGAAAAGGATGAAATGTACCAGGGAAAAAACAAAAATATTCTTCAAAATGGCAGAGACAAGTACCCTTAGATTTTAAAGATCCCATATATGGTTGAAGAACCATTTTCGATGATAGTGTAACAAATCTCACCCAACACAGTGTTGATCCCACGCTTGGAGAGGAGGTCAACCACTTGATTTTTCTCCATATATGTGTAGGAAAGTTTCTGAAAATATGAGGATACAAGTATGTCTTTTGCATCCAATAAATTAATGATGGAGTCCCAAAAGATGTAATGGACATCGCCCATTCTATGATTGTTTTAAAGTCACAATAAACCTCCATATCCTTTATGTCCATCAATTTAGCACATAGTAGAAGTCCCCATGGAGCTAATAGTTCAACTCTATTATTTTTGCCTCAACCCCATGCCAGTGGAAATGATAACTTAGTACCTATCTCAAGACTTCAAGACTAAACATGCCCCACATCCACAAATACCTAAAAAAAAATGCTCCACCTGAAAAACCCACAGGCCCTGTTTTCTGATCTCTCTATTACTCAATTTTCTCCTTTGAATCCCTGGCAGCCATGGCCCATATTTATGGAAGAACCACATTAAGGCTTATATTGCATAACTTTGCATTTCTTTGATTGAAAATATTAGCATTTCTACCCCTCCACAGGCCCTAGAAAATTAAAAAAAAAATTCAAATTTGTAAAGTGCCTTTTTTCCTCGATCCACCGAGAGGTGCAATTGACCACATAACACTTATCCCATATAACATCAATATTCATAATATGGAGAACCATTGTCCAAACAAAGAACGCAAAGGGACAATTGAGCAAGAAATGGTTCACTTCTTCTTTCTCCCTGTCGCATAAAGGGAAAATCCCAGGGCCATGAAACCCCATCTAAGGAGATTCTCCCATGTCAAGACCCGATTATGTAGGAACAATCACATAAAGCATACCAGTTTCAAAGGCACAACCCATCTCCATGCACAAGAGAACCAAGGAAGAAAATTCGTTGCATTCCTCCCCTGTGAGATGTGTAAATAAATCACCTTAATAGATAGCTCCCCTTCAACAGTTCTACCTTGCCACGAGAGTGAATCTTCTTTCCCAGTAAAAGAAATACCCACTTGTAACAATCCCTCTCTATAAGTATTCCACTCTGCAACCATAGCCTCTGGAATCTCTAGATCTCTTTCCTCCTTCCATATGTTTGTGCCAAAAACTAAGCTCCAATCTGTGCATAACTGATATAAATATTTGATTCCTTTTTTATGAAGAAATACAACAATGGGGACCGAAAGTAAATGCAGACCTTCCATACCTTTGGTTGAGTCTAGCATGATTTCAATCATATCTCCCTTACCTACCTCACATCTAAGATTACCTACTAGCTAGTGTTCGTTCTTCATCTGGCTTCTCCAAATGTATGCGGCTTCATTGCCCCCTACTTGCCATCACCTTCTTGATTTTGTTTGCAATTATTTTGGATACTATTTTATATACATAATCGCATAGTATGATTGGTCAATAGTCCGAGAAACATTCCAGATTATACTTTTTGGGAATGAGGGCCAAAAAGGTTGCACTGATAGATCTTGATATGGACCCCATACGCTTGGTTTCTTTTGTCATTTCCAACGATTATAATACCAATAGATCCTTAAAATGTATAAAGAAAACAGATGACCAACCCATCCAAGCTGAGGATTTTATCTTTAGCCAAACTTTTCACTACCCCAATCAGTGCATCCCATGAAATCAACCTCTCCAATATAGAACACGCCTCAGGGTTTACCATGTTGGGAAATAAATTAACGAAATCCATCTAATTTGTCCAATTAACATTTTCTTTTGCTATGTATTTATTATTGAAGAAACCCACTGCCACTGAAAATATATCCTATTTTTTAGTGATAGTGTTGCCTAATCCATCCTTGATATGCCAAATATTGTTATCCTATTTCCTCTTCGATGTATAAAGGGAAAATCAGATGAAGGCCTATGAGGATTGCACAATTCATAATTATGGAGTTTCTCAATCAAATAAGGGCTAATTCCTAAGGGAACTACGCAAGGAAATAGAGATTTGCAGACAACAAAATTGGATAACTATTGGCTTGATCTTGTCTAGGAAGTAGTGAGATAGATAGAGATAGTACAGAGGTTGTGCGGGTTTGAGCAAATCATTGTAATCTTCTCATATTTTCTGATTATTTCAATATACTGATAGCAGGGGTTTTTAGTTGTGTCTTTCCCCAGGAAATAATTATGTTATGTTGCGATTAAATTATTTCTCTTGTATGCTTCGTGATTTCATCGATCATTTATTGTTTCTGCTGATGAGTAGAGTAGATTCAAGGCAATTGTTTTAACATATTACAATATGTAGTTTGAATCTACAAGGAATTTATACATGGTATCAGAGCTGAAATCACTATTGAAGAGGAGAATATGAGTTTGTCTTTTGCAAGAGAAATTGAATTTGTAGTATCATACTTCAGAGCCAATAGGATGTCGTTCTACGAATTAAGACTTGAATATGCCCCTGAAGGTAGTTCAGACTATATTGCTTGGAAAGATAGGATGAAGGCAGTGTTGGAAGACAACAAGATTAATAAATTCATAGAAAAATATACTCCTAAGCCAGCTGATGCTCAATATTTGGCAGAGTGGAGAAAACGTGTGGCAAAGATGAGAAAGATTATCTTAGAAGAATTATCCTATAAGGATTTCGAGATCATATTGTATCAAACCTCCACATTAAGGAAAATCCATTTGCAATGTGGAAGGCCTTGACATACCCATTTCAAAATAATAATGACCACAAGAAGTTGGCATTGAAGGACAAGCTCAAAAACATCAAGATGGAGAAGGGCGAATCAATACCGAAGTACTTGACCAAGTTCACCCAATGTCGGGATGAGCTTAGAAGTGTCAGTGTTATGGTTGTTGAAGATGATCTCGTGAGCCTAGCACTTCTAGG
This sequence comes from Pinus taeda, assembly GCA_000404065.3. Taxonomy (NCBI): domain Eukaryota; kingdom Viridiplantae; phylum Streptophyta; class Pinopsida; order Pinales; family Pinaceae; genus Pinus; species Pinus taeda. The sequence goes on along the minus strand of APFE031662629.1, from coordinate 90,369 downwards.
CCTTCCCAAGAGTTGACACAACTACCAGGACTCAGTTAATGGGAGGGAGAAGCTACTAGAGTGGGAGCGATTGTGGTCCAACTTGGTACAAGAAGAGATTCGGTGGAACACCAAAGATGGATCCTCATCCAAGCATGATGATGAGGAGAAATGTGCGTTATCTATAAAGGAGAAGAAAGGGAAGGGGAAGTCATCCCATTCCAAATCAGATTCTAGTCAAGGTGGTAAGAAGAAGGACATGTTGAAGATTAAATGTTTTCACTGTCACGAGCTAGGACACTATGCCACAAAGTGTCTGTATAAGAAGGCCGGTAAGAAACCCTCAGGAGGAGAAGTAGGTGAATCTCTTGCTTCACATTTTCAGTTAGATTTCACCCTCATTGCTTGCATGGTGACATCGATGATGTATAGTGTGTGGTACTTGGATAATGGAGCCTCATTCCATATGACCAATAAAAAGAGTTCTTCAGTGACTTGGAGGAGAAGGAACTACAGATGCACATAGAGATGGGAGATGATGAGAGGTATAGTGTGACTGGGATTGGTATTGTTACCTTTCAGAGGGAGTTTGGGTCCTCTCACATTAAAAGTTGTCATGTATGTTCTGGGTTTGAAGAAGAATTTGGTTTCATTTGCCATGTTGGAGGACTGTGTCTATGATGTGATATTTAGCAAGGGAAAGGATTTCCTTTGTCACATATCCTTAGGAAAGGTAAAGCATATTGAAGTTAAAGTGAAGAATCTCTACAAATTGGATGTAGAAGACTGTGCTTCTTTGACCACAAAAGCAAGAAAGGTGCAAAGCCGAGACATCGGTGAGTTGCGACATAGAATATTGGGTCACTTACACCACAAAGTTTTGAAGATCATGCAATTTTTTTTTATAGGAATTCCCAAGGGTACACTTGAGTAGAGAGACACATGAAAAGTGTGTACATGTGGGAAGTACACCAAAGATTCCTTTCATGATAAATAAATTCGAGTGCAACCAATCCTTGATAGAGTTCACTCAGATGTGTGTGAACCATTCTTGACAACATCCAAGGACAAGCATAGGTATTATGAAATATTTATTAATTATTTTTCTCATAAGTGCTAGATTTTAATCATCAAGAAGAAAGATTAGACGTTTGCTAAATTTTGTGAATTCAAAACACTTGTCAAGAAAGATACTGGCAGGAAAGTCAAAGCTCTCATAAGGGATAACGGTGGAGAATGTGTGTCGAATGAATTCAAAAAGTTCTATGCATTAGAAGGAATTCAACAGGAGTTAATAACACCCCATAACCCACAACATATTGGGGTGGATGAAACAAATAACATAAGTATTTGGGATTTACATGAGCGATGTTACATGATCATGGACTACTATTGCACTTGTGGGTTAAAGCATGCAAAACAACTGTTTATTTGCAGAACAAAATCCCTCATCGAATTCTCAGGATGAGTACACCAGAAGAAGATTTTTTAGGTAAGAAACCAGATGTGGCACACTTCAAAATATTTGGTTCATTAGTCTACTGTCATGTTACCAAGGATGAATGGAAAAAGCTAGAGCCAACAGGTGAGTTGGAAATATTTGTGGGGTACATTGATACACCTCACAACTATCGGTTGTATCTACCATCTAACAAGACGACAATAGTTCATATAGATGTGAAGTGATATCGAGAGAAGGACATGCTATGTTCCCTTGAGAAGGAGCTTTGGTTACATGCAAATGAGGAGCTTTTAATTCCAAAGTAGGAACCTCAGGATGATATGGAGAAGCCACATATAGAGGAGAAGAGAGTAGAAGAACCCACTCATGCAGAGACTTCCAAATATGGAAGGAAGAAAACCAGAGAGGCTGACAGATTGATGCATGAGGTTAGAGAGAATGTGGGAACACCCACATCACAACGCAGGCAGAGGAGGTCACTAGATTGGTAAAGTAGCTACATGGCCCATATGAGCGAGAGTGTAGAGGTTGAGCCATCCTCATTCGAGGAAGCAGTGTAGAAACCAGTATGGTTTGTTGCCATGGTTGAGTATGACTCCATTATCAAAAAAAATATTTGGGAAGTGGTCCCAAGACCAAAAGACAAGTCAATGGTGAGTTCTAGATGGATTTACAAGGTAAAGCAAACATCAAATGGGAGTGTGGAGAAACAGAAGGCCATATTTGCGGCCAAAGGGTTCTCTCAGGTGGAGGGAATTGATTACGATGAGACATTTTCTCTATTAGAAAGGTACTCTTCAATTAGATCTATTCTAGCACTACCAGTGTAGATGGGATGGAAGATACATTAAATGGATGTGAAGACAACATTCATCAATGATATGATTGAGGAAGAGGTGTATATTGAGTATCCGAAATTATTTTAGACCTTTAACTGAGAGTCGCATGTGTGCAGACTCAATCGAGTGTTCTATGGACTAAAACAAGCATCTCGTGCTTGGTACACCATAATTGATAGCTATTTCATCGGTTAGGGCTTCACCAAAAATGAAGCAAATGCAAACCTTTACCATATTGTGGTTGAAGGAAAATTGTTGATTATAGTATTATATGTCGATGATTTGATTTTAACAGGTGATGAGAAGATGATAAAATATTGAAAAGAGGATCTTACAAGAGAATTCGAGATGAAGGACCTGGGGATTATGCATTACTTTCTTGGTATGGATGTATGGTAAGGAGATGAGGAATTGTTTACCTCTCAGGGAAAGTATGCCAATGAGATACTAAAGAAGTTCCACATGGAGAGAAACAAACCCATAGAGGCTCCTTTAACAGGTAAATGGAGGAAGGAAGATGGTACTTCATTGGAGGCTACTAATTATAGAAATCTTGTGGGTTCACTTATGTATTTGGTGAACACACGACTAATATGTGTTTTGCAGTACACCAACTTAGTTAATCCATGGTTAAGCAAACCACCAACTTAGTTAAGCCATGGTTAAGCCAACCAAACTTTATTGGAAGGAAACTAAACATGTGTTGAGATACATCAGAGGCACCACTCAATTTGGTCTTTGGTATAGATAGACATATGGAGTGAAGCTTCAAGGCTTCACATATGCAGATTGGGCAGGGAGTCCATTCGACAAGAATAACACATCAGGGGGAATATTTAGTATTGGGTCAACAATTTTTTCTTGTTACAACAAGAAGAAGAGATCGGTTGCACTGAGTTCAGCAGAAGCATAATACATGGTTGTTAGTCAAGCAACTTGTGAGGTTGTCTGGATGAGGAAGATCCTTGTTGGGTTATTTTGTTAGCAAATGGATCCTACAATGATTTACTATTACAATATGATTTGTATCAAACTCTCTGAGAATCTAAGTTTTCACGATCGGTCAAATCATATTGACATCCGGTATCACCATAGACGATATTGTGTGCAGAGGAGAATCATGTTGCTGGAGGACATTCCTACATAGGAGAAAGATGCAAATATTTTGACAAAAGAATTGTCAAGATGAAAATTTGAATTTCAGAGAGGCAGGGTCGGGGTAAAAGATAATCCATCTCTTGTTGAGAGGGAGTGTTGAAAACGCAACAAGAAAATCCTAATTTAATTTTGCCCTTGAATTAAATTAGGAATTAAAATGTAATTCCACATCCCATAACAACTTGTAATAGTTAACTAAGTTAATTTGACTTAATTGGCTGAGTCAAATTGAGTTGAGGATCTAACTTGAGTTATGTAGAGTGTCTCCTACATTATAGGGTCCCTGATTGAGTTTATTTTGAGTTGTAATTAATTAATTCAGTTTAACTGAGTTAAAGTCAGTTAAACTAGTCCAATTGATTAAGGAACTAGTAGGAGGTCAGACAGTGGGGTGTTGCTTCATGTTTTGAACTAGTTAATTGATGATTCACTCATGAATAACTCATGCATGTTATATTTGAGAGTTACCCAGTTGATATTGGAGTTCAAAGACAATGTACTATCAGTTTCATAATCATCCGAATTATACAAGCGGTGCATGAAATCAGAGGAAGGCCTATGAGTATTGCACAATTCATAATTGTGGAATCTCCCAATTAAATATGGGATAATTCCCAAGGGAACTGCACAAGGAAATAAGAGTTTTCTAGGCAGCAGAATTGGCTTGAGCTTGTTTGGCAAGTAGCGAGATAGAAAGATATAGTGCAGAGGTTTCTCGGGTTTGAGAAAATCATTGTAATCTTCTCATATTTTTTTATTAATGCAATATACAAATAGGAGGGGTTTTTAGCTTTGGTTTTCCCCGAGAAATAATTGTGTTAGGTGTGATTGAATTCTTTCTCTTGTATGATTCATGATTTCATCGATCGTTTATTGTTTCCATTGATGAGTAGAGTAGATTCAAGTCAATTGTTTTAGCATATTATAATATGCTATTTGAAGCTACAAGGAATTTGTACAAAATTAAGGATAAAAAATCCATGACTTTCTCTTTTTCTACCATAATATCTTGAACTAGTACAACAAAAGGTTTATTTAGATTAATGATGTTCCCCAAGGATCTCCTTTTATGGGCCAACCCCAGGCCCGTGATGTTGATAGGCATGATAATCATAAGGGATGCATAACTATGGGTAAATGTTCTCTAAGGACCCACAAATCATTATCTTCCACAAAGACGATGGAACCAAAATTAGGAAAGGGGACCGATGAGGATGCTTGAGCTTAGGCCATATCACTCATTAACATTGATTGAAGTTTAGAGGAAACCTTAGTACAAAGCGACACCTTCTTATATTCAAAGGCCTTCTTTTTCCTAGTCGTTATATTCTTCTTTGAGTTAGGACTCGCCAATATTTCTGCTTCATCGATTTTTTTTTTTTATGGTTAGTGGAGCCATACCCACCAATGCATCATAGGAAAAATATTCTAGGTCCAAATCCTCTATCGTCAGTGAAGTTGGAAGACCTTGGAATGACCCAAATATAAGATGAGAGTCCTCGCATGCCAACTACTTGATGCCTTTAATGTCCCAATGTTGATGTCGATATGAAGGAGAAAACAAGCTGGGAATTGATGGAGGGATGATAAATGGGGGAGGGAAAAAAATATCTCGAGAAGAGGGCTCTCTAGCTTCATCTAGATTACACAAGAAGGGGGAAATACTGGGGATAGAGGATGCATATGGAAAAGTGTGATAAAGAGTGATCATCAGGTGTCAGAACCAATAATTTTGGGTCCATCAACGATCATACTTAGGGTCACGATAGAACCACCTCCTTGATGTGTGCATGCATGGGAAAATCCCTCACTTTCCTTATGACGATTCATCCTCCTCCTAGCACCCACGTACCGATGGGGAAAATTAGCAATTAGATGGGTGGTCGAATGACAACCTAAGAATTTGCTGGGAAAATGATAATTTCCCCCATAAAATGTCCATCTAATCTGAAAACCCACTAGTAAATTCAACCTCAACCATTACCCAGGAAATCCTCTTGCCTAAAGCCCCTAGGATGCACTCCTCTAGGAAAAAAAATAACCAATCTTGTTAGCAATCTCCTTGATTGCTGGTATGGACCAAAATTTTAGCAGAAGTCCCAGAATATTCACCCAAAGGAGTTTCCGCAATGGAACCTCTTTAAGAGGATTGAAACCCACCATCCACTTCTGTAAAGTGAGGAACCCATTCCTCATCCAATCTTCTATGCATCTTCCAATTTCAAGAATTGGAAACTGAACCAACCATTGAAAAACATATTAACCCTTGGCCTATAGCCCAATAAAGAGGACCAATGCTTTCTAACCTAGGACTTCATTTGTTGGCGAAACATCTAGGAGAACTCTTGTCATCCTAAAAAAACCCTCTTTTTCAACCTTTCCACTCAGTCTCGCTAATCATCCAACCCCAAAATGATTCTATGTATTTGATCGCTCAGTTTAATCAGCTTCTTCTTATTCTTCCTCTCAATGGAGACTAGATATTTTAGAATAGAAAGCCCCTGTTGATTATCGACATTAGCAAAAACACCCACAAAAACTCCATCATCATAGACCGACTGTACAAACAACTCAACTCAATGGCCGACCCTAAATCACACGTTGTTCTCTACATCCATGGTCACCTCAATAAGTTTCTCCAAATCTATAGAGAGATCATAGATGGTATCCATATTAGACATCCTCTGTATGAAAAAGAATAACCACAAAATTCTTGATCCCAGAGATGGAGCAACCGATCCGAACAAACTGCTAAATCACAAAAATAACCAAAAAACGCCAATAAAAAGAAGGGAAGAAGCACCCTCCAAAAGGAAATGAAGACACGACACCAACACCACAACCAACGAATAGCTTTCTACCATTGCCTTTAGATGTCAATTGACACACATAACACAATGACACCCCAACCAATAGACATGTTGTCCATAGTGATCACCAATAAAGCCACCAAGAGAGACAACTATAGGAGAAGTTCGAAAGGGACAAAACTCAACCCAGAATATAAAAACCCAATATAATCAATACATGTGGGCATCATAAGAAAGAGACTAAGGGGCATATCGACTACCAATACTAACCTGCCTAGCACATCCCTTCCAACATGACCAAGTACATGTGGCATAAAGGCAAAGTGACAAAGATACAATCCAACTCAAGGATGAAAAATATTCACATCAATGTGAAAAGATCTCCCTGATAAACATATCCAGTCCCATAAAAAGAAAATCCAATGATATAAATATATAATAACTCCTCCACCAACCCAATACAGGTGGAAATTTAAAGTTAAAATATCACCAATCCAAGCTACAATCATAACTATCTCTTAACCTAAGAGATGAAGTGGACCACCAACCCCAGATCAAAGCCTTGTCGAAACCAACTGAAGATCATCCAACACTATGGAGGAAGCCCCAATTGAAATCAATCCACCTCTAGAATTAACCATCCAAAGAAATACGAGACCTCATACGTAACCGGAGCCACGAATTGAATAGAAAGACATCTTTGAACCCCCACAATACAAACTGTCAAAATCCCAAACATCCATGAGGATGTTCCGATCGACTCTCATATAGAAGAGAAAGAATAGGCTAGCCAAATCCTATGTGCTACATTACCACGAAATCAACCAAGATTAACAATACAACAAACCCATTAAAAAACTAACCCCTTTAAGCCAAGAGAGACTGAAATGTTAGAGAGACGGGAACAACTAAACATAGCATCTTGGGGTCTAGCAAGAAAGCATTGACGTATGATAGTGCAAGAAAAATAGAGAATCCCCTATTGAGCAGCTCTACACTTCAATAAGGAAAACTCAACAACCTCAAGTAAATCAACAGAAGGAGGAAAACACAATATCAACATTAGATAACCACGGAGAAAAAAGAAGGGAAGCCACATTTCTCCTTACAAAATCATCCCAAATGGCTTTGACCATCCATAAAACCAGCCGCTCATAACCACTAGACACTGCAAATAGATTTTGATGATCCTGAAGCAAATCTGAAGTGTACAAACACACTTGGAACCCTTCCCAACACAATGTGGTGGTGGCTTGGTGGGGTGACGATGTACAAGTTTGTACAAAATATACAACTTGATTAATGATGTTGAGAATGCAACAAGATGATGGAGCTTAGTGGAAAGAAGTCACCTTCACTAAGTGGGCCTACAGGCTATTTTTGGCACAAGTCTATTTTTAGATTATGTCTATTTTAGACATATGGATCATGGTCTATGAGTTGCAGGATGCTATTTGTGGATGATTGGTCAAGTTAGTAAAAATAGATGGACCTCTATTTTTAGACATATGGGCGGAGTCTATTTTTAGACTGCCAGGCTAAAAATAGAACAGTCGAATATTATTAGCTCTTAATAATATTTGGACTATAAACGTTATCTTATTCTCTTGGAGCACTTCAGTTTGAGCTACGGATGTGGCACATGCAGCTGTCAGAAGGAAATACGTGGTTCCTATGGGTTAACTTGAGCTATTGCATGGAGGACTTCATTTAGGACTTTAGTGATTGAGTTCTGTGGAGTTGTATCAAGAGTTGATGGAGTTGTGGAGTTGGATCAGGAATTGATGGAGTTGTGTTCAGTTTGACTTAGTTGAACTAGTTGTAGTTAGTCTAACTGGCAAATAGACTAATGTTGAGTGATGCGAATTAGTTATTAATTAATTCACTAATTATTAACTCATAAAGCAACTGAAGAATACATCAGTTAACTCAGTGCATGGACAGTTCAGTGGAGACAAGTGTTAGAGGTGAGTGAAAGGGCAAGACAACTGTCAGTTGTGACTATAGTTGTGCATGTGATTTGCACAATCAGTGGGATTGAGTTGCCAATGAGGATTGCGTAGTGTCACACAAGGAAATAGGAGTTTGGAGATTCATTCTCGTTGTATTCTCGGCAGGTATTGTGCAGTGGAGGCAGGCAAGCAGCAGGGTGATTTGAGCCAGTGATTGATTCAGATCTGTGCTGTATTGTGTGTAACAGGTGGAGCTAGTAATGTACTGTGTACTGTTACATGATATCAATCAATATAATATACAGATAGTTGTGGGGTTTTCAGCTTTATTCTTTTCCCGGGTACATATTGTGTTGATATGTGTGATTGATGCTTCAATGTGCGCATGTGCATGTTTCTGAATACTGCAAATTGATGATCAACGTAGATGAGATTATGTATTATGCATGCATTCCGCAATAGTTTATAATCAGGATAATCTCGGTTGAATAAGTGTCATATTATTCATAAAATTTCTACATGGTATCAGATCTGGTTGATTTGTAGAAGATATTTTTACAAGATATCAAAGCGAGGATTGATCATCAGATCTATTATTCAGGAAGTGACTACGTTTTATTTCTTCAGGCAGAGTCTGTAATCGGGCCAGGTAGCCTCTAGATTCATCCTTCTTTTGGAAGGTGAGATATCTGGTGAATGCCCGTACAGTCGATCTCTGTACAAGAAATACTTCATTCTCACGAATTTTAGATCGGAAGTAGTTGAGTTTTGAACTGGTGGAATTCGAATTTGCAGCAGTGTTTCTTGGTGTCAAAGTTGAAATGTCTTTCAACGAATTGCGATTGGAGTATGCCCTTGAGGGTAGCTCGTACTATATTGCATGGAAGGATAGGATGGAGGCAGTGTTAGATGATAATGGGTTGAAGGAGTTCATAGATGCGGATGTCCCAAAACCTACTGATGCTGCTCAAGTCGCGGATTGGCAAAAGAAGACAAGAAAGTGTCGAAGGATTCTGTTGGAGGGCGTGAGGGATCACATTGTGTCTAGCCTCCATGGAAAGGCTACTCCATACTTGATGTGGAAAGCGTTGACAGATCTATTCCAAAGCAAGAGTGACCAGAGGAAGTTGGCGCTCAAGGATAAACTCAGAAACATAAAGTGTGAGAAAGGCGAGAGTATGCCCAAGTATCTCATGAAGTTCACCCAATGCCAGGATGAGCTCGGAAGTGTGGGGGTGACTGTCGATGATGAGGACTTGGTGAGCTTGGCTCTCCATGGTCTTCCGAAGAGTTGGCATTCCTATCAGGACCCTGTCAATGGACGGGAGAAATTTCCAGGATGGGAGAGACTTTGGTCAGATCTTGTGCAAGAGGAGATCAGGCAGAATACCAGGGACAGATCTTCATCAAAGGCACCTGATGAAGAAAATTGTGCTTTGGCTGCCAAAGCAAATAAGGGGAAGAACAAAAAAGCTTCTCATTCTAGTGCAAAAGGCAAGAAGCAAGACATGTCCAAGGTGAAGTGCTTTCACTGTCACCAGCACGGACACTATGCAACGAATTGCTCGCAGAAGAAGAAAAATAAGCAAGCTGCTGGATCTGCAGCGGGAGAGGCCTTAGCCTCGCAATTTGAGTTGGATTTTTCACTGATTGCATGCTTTGTATCAAGTGTGATGGGATCGATATGGTTCTTGGACAATGGTGCGTCTTTTCACATGACATGAGATCGAGATTTGTTTTCTGATCTGGATGAGAAAGATCATGGAGTGCACATCGAGATGGGCGATGATGGTAGATACAGTGTGATCGGTATCGATACCATTTCCTTTGAGAGGGAGTTTGGTAAACCCTTCGTATTGAAAGAAGTGATGCATGTTCCAGGATTGAAGAAGAATCTTATCTTTGTGGCGATGTTAGAAGACAAGGGATATGATGTTGTTTTCAGTGAGGGAAAGGCTTTCCTGCGCAGTAAGACAAATGGAGAAACTCGAAAGATAGGGGTTCGAGTCAAGAACCTTTATCAGTTGCATGTAGATGACTGCTCAGCAATGGCATGCAAGGCAAGGCAGAAGGAGTGGTGAGCCAGGATGATGGCGAGCTGTGGCATCAGAGATTGGGCCACCTTCACCATGGATCCTTGAAGATACTGTAGTAGATTTCTACTGGGCTTCCTAAAGGAACTCTTGCACAGTCAGATCAGTGCAAGGGGTGTATTTTGGGAAAGTTTGTGAAAGCCACCTTTCACAAGAAGGATAGTTACACCACAACGATCCTTTAGAGAATTCACACAGACGTGTGTGGACCTTTCTCAGTTTCTTTGACAACAAAGCACAGGTACTATGTGATCTTTGTTGATGATTTCTCCCAAAAGTGATGGATCTTCTTCATGCAGAAGAAGAGCGAGACATACTAAAAGTTCTGTGAGTTCAAAGCACTGGTTGAGAAGGAATCAGGGAAGAAGGTGAAGGCTCTTAGGAGCGACAATGGTGGTGAATTCATCTTTGGTGAGTTCAAGGATTTCTGCAGTGTAGAAGGGATTCGAAGAGAGCTCATAGCTCCCCATAACCCACAATAGAAAGGAGTTGCTGAGCGAAAGAATAGAACGATCATGGGTGCTGCATAATTGATGTTGCATGATTAGAGCCTACCCATTCACTTGTGGGCAGAGGCATGCAACACTGCAGTATATGTGCAGAACCGTTGTCCTCACAAGATACTTGGCATGAGTACACCCGAGGAGGCTTATTCTGGTAAGAGGCCTGATATTTTCCATTTGAGGATTTTTGGTTCTCCTGTTTACATGCATGTAACGAAGGATGCCAGGAAGAAGCTGGAGCCGACTGCAGAGGTTGGGATATTTGTTGGGTACACTGATACACCCCAAAACTATCGTGTGTATTTGCCAGACAGTTGCAATACTGTTGTGCGACGAGATATAAAATTTCAAGAGGAGAAAGCCGTGAAGTGTTCGCTTGAGAGGGAGCCACAATTGCATGCAGATGAGGAGCTATTAGTTCCTAAGGATGAGCTTCAGGACGTGGATCAGCCACAAAAGGAAGTTCATGCAGTGGAAGAGACCACTCATGCAGTGCCAACCATCAGAGGGCGAAAGCGCAGTACAGAAGCTGAGCGACTGACTCAAGATGTAGAGAAGGTTGTAGGACCACCTACAGCAGAGAGTAGACAGAGACAGTCACCTAATCGGTACACTGGATACATGGCCCTTGTGAGCAAATGTGGCGTGACTGAGCCATCCTCTTTCGAGGAAGCTGTGGAGGATCCCACATGGGTAGATGCCATGGTGGAAGAGTATGATTCGATTGTCAGAAACAGTGCATGGGAGATTGTCCCAAGACCGGAAGGGAAATCGGTGGTGGGTTCAAGATGGATCTACAAAGTGAAGTAGGCAGCTTACGGGAGTGTGGAGAAGTACAAGGAAAGATTTGTTGCCCTAGGCTTCTCACAGATAGAGGGGATCGATTATGAGGAGACCTTTGCACCTATCACAAGGTATTCTTCCATACGGACGATTCTTTCTCTCTCAGCGCAGATGGGGTGGCACATTCATCAGATGGATGTGAAGGCTGTGTTCCTCAATGGAGTCATTGAGGCAGAAGTGTACATAGAGCAACCCGAAGGTTTCGATATCTTCAGCAACAAGTCGCATGTGTGCAGGCTCAAGAGAGTGCTGTATGGGTTGAAACAAGCACCTCGTGCTTGGTACACATGGATAGACAACTATTTCACCAAACTTGGATTCTCCAAGAGTGAGGCGGATCCCAACCTATACAAGATTTTGGTGGAGGGTAAGTTGCTTATCATTGTACTGTATGTAGATGATTTGATTCTAACAGGAGATGAGTTGTTGATACTTTCATGCAAGGAGGATCTTGCTCGTAGTTTGAGATGAAGGACTTGGGCCTCCTTCATTATTTCCCGGGATTGGAAATTTGCAGTGATGGACTGTTTGTTTCTTAAGGTAAGTATGCTCAGGAGATATTGGAGAAGTTCAACATGCATGGCTGCAAGCCTGTTGATACTCCTCTTCTTGGAGGTTGGAGGAAGGAGGATGCTACTTCAGCGAAGGTAGTGGATGCTACTGTTTATCAACAGTTGGTGGGGTCACTTATGTATCTGGTCAATACACGACCTGATATATGCTATGCTGTTAACCAGATTTCACAAGATATGGTTAAGCCTACCAGCTCTTCTGGAAGGCGGGAAAGCATGTATTGCGTTATATCAGAGGCACATCGGGATATGGATTGTGGTACAGACAGGAGGATGAAGTGAAGCTATGTGGCTTCACGGATGTAGATTGGGCAAGGAGCCCAACAGACAGAAAAAGCACATCTAGAGGGATCTTCAGTATCGGATCGACAACAGTTTCTTGGTACAACAGGAAGCAGAGATCCGTGGCACTCAGTTCCACAGAGGCCGAGTATATGGAAGCAAGTTTGGCTGTATGCGAGGCTATATGGATGAGGAAGATCCTGGTCGGGTTGTTCGGGTCTCATTTGGATCATATTATGATTTACTGTGATAACCAGAGTTGCATTAAACTCTCAGCTAATCCTGTATTTCATGATAGATCCAAACACATCGACATCAGGTACCATCATATCAGAGATTGTGTGCAGTGGAGAATCATGTTACTTTCATATATTCCCAACGGAGGATTAGGATGCTGATATTCTGACGAAGGCTCTCACCAGGAGCAAATTCGAGTACCACCGAGGCAGGATAGGGGTTACTGATAATCCATATCTTGTCGAGAGGGAGTGTTGAGATTGCAACAAGATGATGGAGCTTAGTGAAAAGAGTCGCCTTCACTAAGTGGGCCCGCAGGCTATTTTTGGCGCAAGTCTCTTTTTAGACTATGTCTATTTTTAGACATATGGATCATGTCTATGGATTGCAGGTTGCTGTTTATGGATGATTGATCAAGTTGGAAAAAAATAGATGGACTTCTATTTTTTAGACCACAGCGGAGTGACTGCTCAGTCTAAATATAGAACAGTAAAATATTATTAGCTCATAATAATAATTTGGACTATAAACTTAATCTTATTCTCTTGGAGCACTTCAGTTTGAGCTACAGAGGTGGCACATGCAGCTGTCAGAAGGAAATACATTTTTCTTATGAGTCAGTTGAGTTGTTGCATGCATGACTTCAGTTAGAACTCAGTGAGTTGAGTTTGGTGGAGTTGATTGTGGAGTTGATGGAGTTGTGTTCAGTTTAGCTTTGTTAAACTGGTTGTATTTAGTCTAACTGGAAAATAGACTAGAGATGAGTTGGGTGAATTAGTTATTAATTAATTCACAAAGTTATTAACTCATAATACAACTAATGAATACATCAGTTAACTCAGTTGCATGTCAGTGCATGTTCAGTTCAGCAGGGACAGGTGTTAGAGAATCAGATTGCTATCAGTTGTGACTATAGTTGTGCATCAGATCTTGCACAATCAAGGCATTGAGTATGCCAATGAGTTTGCTCACGTATTTTCCCACATTGTAGCTTGTGCTCACGTGATTTTTCCAAGCAAAGACGTGGTTGCCTTGGAATTATCATCAGTTCTTATGCAGGTATTGAGCAGCGGAGGCAGGCAAGCAGCGAAGGAGATTTGAGCCAGTGATTGATTCAGATCTGAGCTGTATTGTGTGTAACAGAGGTGGAGATACTTGTGAGAAGTATTATGCTGTGTAATGTTACATGACTAAATCATTAATATACAGATAGTTGGGGTTTTTAGCGAGATGCTTTCCCCGGGATACATACTGTGTTAATGTGTGAATGCTCTTGATGTTTTATTGTTCTTGATGCTGCTATATTGATGATCAACGTAGAGGAGCTTATGTATTGTGTATGTTTTCCGCAATAGTACATGATCAGGATAATCTCTGTTGAATATGTGTTAAATTAATCAAAATTTCTACACTATCCGTAGTGGAATAACTATGTATACCACCCCCTTCCATTTCATTTTAACCATGTTATGTCATTTTAATCCTTCTTTTCTCTCTTGCACCACGCGATTGGTAGCATATCCTTGCTGTTCCATCTCATGTTGTGTCACTTGGAGTTTTATCATTCGTACCCACCCATGCCATGTTGTGAGTAGGTATTGCACATGCTTCTCTTGCATTTGTTTTGTTAGTAAACCATAAGTATTACGCTATTTTCATGTGATCATTTGTATGTCCAACCTTCACCTTCCACATATATACATATATAAATTAATATTATTACAATCTCCAACATGTAGCCACTTTCTCTTTCCCCTTGTTGGCGCATTGTGATTTAACATCGCATCGTTGCATTACCATTTTGTGCAGCACACATCATGTTTCATATTGAAGTGTCACACCTCTTTACGTGTCACATCACAATTTTGTTTATCAATCTAAGTTTTAATATTGCGCTACAGTGAAAACCCTTTACTCATCATGCCATGAAATTTTGAAATGTGATACACAATCACACCATAATCCATCCCTGAATCACATAACATATTGGTTTGTTAGTCTAGGCTTAAGTGTTTCTTTATGACACAATTGTTTCATTTTGCATGTGATATTATTTTGTGATGTATTTCATAGTTGAATTGCCATACATCGACACTATGGCGCATTACTAAGTCATATCACATCGCAATCTTGATTAACGTAAAAACACATCTCTTAGCCTTAGACTATACTTCTTTTTTACATCGTACACCAAGTCTGAAATTAGGCAAAGTGTAGGAAGACTCTTGGGTCATAGCATGAAGCTGCAACAAACGCAAAAAATGAAGCTTTCTAGTTCATCTGTTCTAATGAATATCTTTGGTCTTCTAGGTTCAATTGATTTGTAGTTCTTCATTATATCATCATCTGAAGAGATGACTACTCCCAAGAGAAGACATAGAAAAGAACCTATGTAGGTAGATTTCGAAGAAAGTCCCATCACATTGCCTAGATATGTTGATACAAAAGTGCTATATTGATAAATCCATTTCTCTAGAATGGTATGAATTCTACAAAATGTTTACTAGGAGATAATATCCCAATGGGGAGGAGGACATCAATGTGTCTCAAAATGTCATAAAATCATGTTTATATAAAGTGGCTTCTCACCCAACAACTTTTCCATGTGGTGAGAGTATAGAGTGGATAGGCAAGTGCATTGATATTAAATAGATGACCATCATAGGTAGTCATGGAAATGAATTTGTTGCACTTACTTATCCTTGGATAGATGAATACTACAAGTTTCCAAAACACCAAATCATGTTCTTAATAGCTAGTTACAACAAGTTTAATGTAAACAACAAATATATCTAGAGGATTTGGTGGTAATACCCCAAAAAGTTTAGAAGTAGACAAAACATGATATGTAAAACAAAGTCACTTAGAAGAGCATATCAGATGATCATGGTTATCTGTTGTAGACTAAATGATGTGGCAACAACAAATTTCTTCAAGGAGAGCTTGTTTCTACTTATGTATACATGCTCAGATGATGGGGCCAACTTCAATTAGGATGAGATTATTTCCACATCCATCTAATCCAATGTAAGAAATATTCAAAATATAGTAGAAGGGAAGCAACCAAAATTCCACGT